>RJWM01023354.1:0-32282 GCA_004363535.1 Dasyprocta punctata
TAACAGAAGAAAAGAGACAACAGAAAACCTGAATACAAGAAATCAGGAAGAGAAACTTAAAATGTAATTCGTTAAAAATAATAAAGTGGCAGAAGTAATCTAAATGTATATGTAATAGTATCAAGTTTTCATTGATTCAATAAACCTAGTAAAATACAGAGACTAAAGACTGGGTAAAGGTAAAATATCAACAGTTTACAAAAGCCCTGAGTAAAATGAAAAGGGAAACGAAGATTTGAAAGTCAAGAATTCAAAATTGTAAATTAGGAAAATTTCACTAAAATATACTGCTGTCAAGATAATTCTAAAATTCCTTCCTGCACTAATTTTAGTTTATTCTAGGAATTCAAGAATAACATATCATGGAAAATATTTATGTCACTCATCATATAAACAAACTGAGGAAAATAATGATAATTTAGATAGATGCATAAAACTAGGAAAATTCCATAGTTATTTATAATTTTTAAAAAGTCTTAGTAAATGGGAATTTAAAAGAACTGCCTTATACTGATAAAGTTTGTCTACCAGAAAACTATGTCTAAGTCTCACATTTAAGGATATAAATGTTTTTTAGGACTATTTTTTAAAAGCAAAAATAAACTCTAAGCTGACTGTTAGCACCTAGTATTGCACCAGTATTCATAACCAATAAACTAAGATAGAAAAATAAGCACAGTAGTTTAAATATTGTAAAGGGTAAGGTAAAATTATCATTGTTTTTAGTTGATAATCTCAAAGAATCTAAAAAAGTAGGGAAAAGAATTTTGCAGCTCTACTGATATACAGTCAATGTAAAATGTTGTCCTTATTCATTTCTTTAAAATGACTAGAAAATGTAGTAATATATTGCTTTATTTAATAACAATAAAATCTAGAGCTATGATGAATAAATCGAGCCAACTGTTAGCAGAATGTTATTGAGAAAATTGAAAGACATAAAGGAAAACCTGAATTATACGTTATAATTTGATGTGTAAATTAAAGTAACTTTCAACATAATTTCAATAGAAATTCATGGGCTACTAAATACTTTTGAAAGTGTATATGAATCAAGGTTGGCAAAAATGTAAAAGCAGTGTTAGAAGAATACCTAACAAATTAATGACTTCAATTGCAAGGAGAATGAGCAGGGGGCTGGCAAAGAGAACAAAATGCATTTTAAATATAACCAGGCAAGTCTTAGTTTTCTTAATAACAATGACTAAAGGAAAAATTATGAACATTGTTAATATACTGGCTTGAGAATTCATAGTCTTTATTTTAGTGGTATATGTACTTTTCTTTATTATTTAAATATTTCAAATAAAGAGAAATAGTATTAATTTTATTTTACAAGGTTTTCTCTGAAGAATGGTAAACAGTATCTAAATTAATTTTCATTTTAACTCATGTAAAATATGTCAGGATCCTAGATAACTGAGTTACAAAAAGGTAAGATTTTGTTCTATTAAAAAACTAAAGGGATAAACTTTATGTCTTGGAAAATAAGCCTATGGCAATTAATTACTAACAATAATTTTTACTACAAAGATTGGCACAAAAATTGACCTTAACTTGAGGACAGCTAAGTGGCCCATTTACTCAGTTATATAATTTGCTTTTCCAATACCTAAGATACCTAAAATTCTAGAAATTATTTTAGTGTTTTAGAGATTAATTTTATTACATATAATAAAAACACTGCTTTTGATTTAAAGTAACTCACTGAAATAGTTACCAATTATATAAGACACATAAAGTATTCAGTTGTATCCTAGTTTCACATTTGTGACAAACTTTATTTGTGACAATTATTTCAGCTAAAATTTTTTGGATATTATTTTTCTAGATGTACTGCTCTTTTGTATCTACTTTTTGGTTGTTCAACAGTATATTGTCTGGACAGAATAACTTGTATGGTAAATGGCAATGATAATGATAATTAATACATTGCATATTGTCATATTCATAGTAGTTGTTCAGAGTACAAGATATAGGCACGAAACATTGTCCAAAAAATATTAATGCAAAACTTTCTTTGCAATGAACTAAGAGAAACTAAAGGACAACCTCTTTGAATAGAGAGGGGAAGATTTCAGTTGAGTTTATTGAGCTTGAGAGTTATTCTTGTTCTTGAGGCTTTTGATTTTTCAACTTAGTAGGCTTTCTATTTGCTTCAAAAGAACATGGAGAATTTTCTTATTGAATATCAAAGAGTATGAGGAACATATAACATCTTGACGAATTAGTGTTTACCCCAATACTAATACTAGTAACACAGGGGTTTATTTTAGGAAATGAATTAATTCTATTGATTTGAGTTTATATATCTTGAAAGATGTTCAGCTCTGTCCAAGGCTAAAAGTAAAATTCATCACGAAGAAATTGTATTCCTTAAGTAACGTTCCACATAGTTCATTTAGTATAAGGATTACTTTTCCAAGGGCAAGAATGAATTGAACATGGTTAACCCATCCTCACTAAATGATGCCTGCATGTATAACACATGATAGGCACTGTTTCATTTAATTGATTAGCTGTCTAGAATTGAGGTAATAAGGGAGGAACATCTGGGTGCATGATGGAGCATCCCTCTGTACTCTTCAGAAAAATTTATTTCATGTCATGAGGCATGGGAAATGTATTTATGTACCCTGGAGAAGCTGATTCTAATCAAAGTCTAAAGGAATTGCAACCTCTGATCTAAACACATGACTGGAACTATCTTATGATTTTATTGATGGGGCTTATGAAAAAGCATAGTCAACTGGATGCATGATTAAAGATTAAAAGAATTAGGATTACTTGGTTTGGAGAAAGCACGCTTGGGAATTGACAGGCTGTAAGTCTTCAAACATAGAATTATTACTTGGAGAGTGTTAACCAGCTGTTTTCTAGCCCTAATATGTCCTTAATGTAGGATGATTATTCAAAATAACAACAAGAGAGATAGGGACTAAATCCAATTAAGAATTTATGAGTTATAAAAATATTGTATAAAATAGTATAAAATATTGAGGTCTAGAAAAAACACTATTTCAATGACTATTATAAATATTCAATGGTTTGGAAACTCACTGCCAGCTACATGAATCCCAACATACTAATTGCACAAATATTCTTGGTAACATATTCAAACATTCATTCATTTGAACTGACACAATTTTCTACTAACATGATTATTTAAAATATAAGATAATGAATATAAGGGTTATGTCACTGTAAAGCAAAATAAATACCTTCCAGTGTGCTTGTTTTTCTTTTAAAAGCATCAAAGTCTTTCCCAAATTAAGCTAAAGATACAGTATTGGCAACAAATGCTGTGACATTTTGATTTCACAGTTACAGTAGAAAAGTATTTGACAGAGGGAGGAAAATCTACTCCAATATTCTCCTAATGTCCCTACATTTTTTTTTAGTGACAGTTGCTTGTTGAAATAGCTGTAAGTTAAAGAAGTTTGTGTGGTTGAGAAATTTCTTCATTTCACAAAGAAGAAGAGACTGAGGTAGCTTAAAATATAAACAAAGCAAAGTAGAAATGTCGTCAGTACATAAGCAAACATCTCCAATCATGATATCAAAGAAGATTTTAAATCAGAACCAAAATAGAGAATATAATCAAGCTATACTTATACATACATTTTTCCAACTTTTGAATATGGAAGAATTATAGTTACAGATAATTTCAAAACTAATTTTTTGAGTTATAATTCATATAAAATATACCCACTTAAGTGCACCTTTCAATGAACTTTGACAGGAATGTATACTTACATAGCAGCTACCACAATGAAGTTGTGGAATGTATCTATTACTTCAACAGATTCTTTGTATCATTTCCCAGGAAGTATCCTTTACTGTCAAGCCTCAGACACCTGATCTACTTTCAAACAGCATTGATGTATCTTATAAATAAATGTAATCCTGCAATGTGAAATCATTTGTGTCTTCCTTCATTTGCTCACTCTAATGTTTTTGAGATTCATCTATGTTGTGTGTGTCACTTCATTCATTTGTCACTTACCTTGTTGGTTAAAATTAGGTTGGGGATATTGACTTTGGGGTTGTAATGAATAAAAATGTTATAACTGTATATATTAAGCTTCAGTGTGAAAATATTCAGTTTCTCACATTTTTGTATACAAATCTGATGCTGCTTGTATTTAGAACTGCCATTTATTAGAAAGAGAAAACCTAATTTGCTGAGAACTTTAATCATGAATGTGAGTTGAATTGCTTCAATTTTGGGGGAGGATATTATTTACTGTCTATTATAGTATATAGTCATGTGGTACAGTATCTATGTAATTTGGACCTTTATCATCTCACATATTTATGCCTAATAAATTCCTCAAAGTTCTGCTTTGACATTTTGTCCCAGCAAGTCACAGGGTTATTGGAGGATTGAAGCTCGACCCAGCACAGTGTTCCAGTGCAATTCATAAGGAGGCTGCCTGTGCAGCCACACAATCCCAGAAGAAAATAACAAAATGAAAGAGCAAGAGGCAGTCTCAATCCCCCAGCCCACTGAGAACAAATCCAAGAGACACTGAAATGGAAGACCCTGGGAGTCACACAACTGAACTTTCTGAAATGATAGCAACTGAATAAAAGAAACAACTCCATGAAGCTATAGAGAAACTCAAGTCAGAAATAATCTCTCACCTAAAAAAATGAAATGACAATCATTATGAAAGAAATGTTGTGTGTATCTAAAGAAGATCAAGATAAAAAAATAGAAGAATATAAGAAAATGATGGAAACTTTGAATGAACAAAATAAGACACAAATGGAATGCATGAAACAGCTTCAAAGGGAAAGTCAGGAAATGAAAAATTCCATGGGAAGTTGGCAAAACTGATGGAATGAAGTTGAAGATAGAACCTCAGACCTTGAAGACAGCATGGAAGCTTATGATCATGAAAGAAAAGATCTCTTAAAAATAACAAGGAACCAGGAAACAACAATTCAACAGCTGCAAGATGATGACAAGAGAAATAACATAAGATTACTAGGCATTGATGCAAATGCAGGGGTCAATACGAATGACCTGTGAAGACTATTTGCAGAAATAATAGCTGAAAGTTTTCCAAACATGGGAAGAAAATCTGATATACAGGTAAGTGAGGCATACAGAACCCCAATTGACCATAACCAAAAGAAATCTTCACCCAAACATATAATAATAAGGGTATCAGAAATACAGCACAAGAACAAAATGCTAAAAGCTGTCAGAGAAAAGAAACAGGTCACCTATGAAGGAAAGCCTATCAGAATCAGACTTCTCAACACAAACCTTTAAGTCAAGAAGAACTTGGAGTGAAACATTTCAAATCCTGAAAGAAAACAACTTTCAACCCAGACTGATGTACCCTGCAAAACTATTCCTTAAAAAATGATGGAGAAATAAGATACTTCCATGACAAAGAACAAGAAATTTATGGCCACCAAAGCAGCACTACAAAGAGTACTGAAAGACATTCTACAAAGAGACAAAGATAGCTACAATCTTAAGAACAACAATAAAAGGAAATGACTAATCAGGGTGAACAATTAAACAGAAAATGTAGAAAACCAACAACAGAAAGATATCATGACAGGGATGAGTCAGTACATATCAGTTATATCGATCAATGTAAATGGTCTCAATGCACCCATCAAAAGAAACAGACTGGCAGAGTACGTGAAGAAACAAAATCCAACAATATGCTGTGTACAAGAAACACATTTCATGCAAAAGGAAACTCACAGACTAAAAATCAAACAATGGAATACAATACTCCATGCAACAGGAACCCAAAAAAAGGAGGGGTAGCTCTTATGTTTGCAGACAATGCAAGCTTCAAACCGAGAATGATCAAAAGAGATAAAGAAGGTCACTACATACTTGTTAGGGGAAAACTTGAAGAGGAAAAGATTGCAACCATAAATATATATGCACCGAATATGGGAGCACCCAACTGTGTAAGAAAATTCTTGATAGGCATGAAAAACCAAATAAACAATAATACAGTTATAACAGGGGACCTTAACACCCCACTGTCACAGAGACAGATCAACCAAACAAAATATCAGCAAAGAAATAACAGAACTGAATCAAACTTGTGAACAAATGGACCTAGTAGATGTGTACTGAGTGCTCCACCCATCAACATCAGAATACACATTCTTCTCAGCTGCACAGGGGTCATTCTCTAAAATAGATCATATACTGGTCCACAAAACATGCTTAAGTAAATACAAAGGAACTGAAATAATTTCATGCATGTTATCTGACCATAGTGCAATAAAAATGGAAATTAATGATGAAAACCCCCAAAAGAACCCCATAAGCACATGGAAATTAAATAATACTCTCCTAAACAACCAATGCGTCACAGAAGAAATTATAGAAGAAATTAAACAATATCTACAATTGAATGAAAATTCAAATACTAATTACTGGAACCTGTGGGACACAAGGAAAGCAGTCCTCAGAGGGAAATTTATAGGACTAAACTCCCACATCAGAAAAATGGAAAGAACACACATAAACAACCTAATGCTGCACCTCAAACTTCTAGAAAAAGAAGAACAAATCAAGCCCATGCCCAAAGAAGGGAGGAAATTATCAAGATCAGAGCAGAAATTAATGCAATTGAAACTAAGAAAACAATACAAAGAAATAATGAATTGAAGAGCTGGTTCTATGAAAGATAAATAAAATTGGTAAACCCATAGCCAACCTTATCAAAAAGAGGAAAGAAAAAACTGAGATTCATGCAATAAGAAATGAAAAGGGTAAAATCACTACAGACCCTGTGGAAATACAGAAGATAATCAGCACCTACTTCAAAAACCTTTACTCACATAGATTCACTAACACAGAAGAAATGGACAGATTCCTAGAAACTTATGAATTACCAAAGCTGAATCAAGAAGATGTAAAACTGCTGAATAACCCAATTTGAACTAATGAAATTGAAAGTGTAATTAGAATGTTACCAACAAAGAAAAGCCCAGGTCCTGATACATTCACTGCTGAATTCTACAAGAAATTTAGGGAAGACTTAATGCCAACACTCCTCGAACTCTTCAATGAAATTGAAAGGAAAGCAAGTCTCCCTAACTCATTCCTGGAAGCAAGTATTACCCTAATACCAAAACCAGAGAAAGACCCAATCAAAAAAGAAAATTACAGGCCAATCTCCCTAATGAATATAGATGCAAAAATCCTCAATAAAAAACTGGCAAATAGAATTCAGCAAGTTATTAGGAAGATTATACACCATGATCAAGAGAGATCCATCCCTAGAATGCAGGGATGGTTCAACATATGGAAATCAATAAATGTAATACATCATATCAACAGGGCCAAGGACAAGAATTATGTGATCATCTCAGTAGATGCAGAAAAAGCTTTTGACAAAATCCAACACTCATTCATGATAAAAACCCTACAGAAAATTGGAATAGATTGTCTCTACCTCAACCTGATAAAAGCCATATGTCATAAGCCAACAGTCAACATTTTACTAAATGGACAAAAACTAAAAACTTTCAACCTAAAATCAGTAACAAGACAAGGATGTTCATTATCACGACTCCTGTTCGATATAGTTCTGGAAATATTAGCCAGAGCAATTAGACAAGAGAATGAAATAAAGGGAATAAGGATAGGAAAGGAAGAAGTGAAATTATCATTATTTGCAGACGATATGATACTCTACATAGAAGACTCCAAAAAATCCATTAGAAAACTTTTAGATGTAATAACCAAATTCAGTTATGTTGCTGAATAAAGGTGAACACTCAAAAATCAATAGCATTCCTGTACTGCAAGAGAAATAAGGAAAACCACACCTTTCACTATAACATCCAAAAAAATGAAATACTTAGGAATGAATCTAAGAAAGGAAGTAAAAGATCTATACAGTGAAAATTACATTACTCTGAAAAAGGCAATTGAAGAGGATTTCAGAAAATGGAAAGATATTTCCTGTCCATGGATAGGAAGAACAAACATCATAAAAATGTCCATTCTCACAAAATTGTTATAGAGATTTAATGCAATCCCAATCAAACTACCACTTGCCTACCTCACAGAGCTAGAGAAAACAGTCCTGAAATTCATCTGGAACCAGAAGAGACCTAGAATAGCAAAGGCAATACTGGGCAACAAAGGTAAGACAGGAGGCATCACAATCCCTGACCTGAAACTATATTACAAAGCTACTGTGATAAAATCAGCATGGTACTGGAATCAAACAGACTGAAGATCAATGGAATAGATTAGAAGATACAGGCACAATTGCAAACACATTTAGCCACATCACTTTTGACAAAAGGGCCAAACGTGTACAATGGAAGAAAGACAGCCTCTTTAACAAATGGTGCTGGAAAAACCAGCTTTCCATATGCTGTAAACTAAAATTAGATCCATGTCTATCACCATGCAGTAAAATAAAGTCAAAATGGATCAAAGAACTGAAAATTAAAACAGAGACACTAAACTTGCTAGAAGATAAAGTAGATAAAAAATCTTGATGAAATAGGAGTAGGCAGAGAGTTCATGAACAAAAATCAAATTGCACGGGAAACACTTTGCAGAATCAACAACTGGGATTTCATCTTAATAAAAAGCTTTTCATGTCAAAGGAAGTCTCCAACAGAGTGAAAAGAAACCCATGAACTGGAAAAATATCTCAGCCAATTGTCCCTCAGACAAAGGACTTCTATCTAAAACATATAAAGAATTAAAAGAAATCAGGCCCCTAAAGTTCAAGGACCCAATCCAAAAATGGGCATCTGACATGAATATATACTTCTCAGAGAAAGAAATACAAATGGCAAATAAATATATGAAAAAATGTTCAACATCAGTGGTCATTTGGGAAATGCAAATTAAAACAACACTGAGAGTCCATCTCACCCAGAAAGAATGGCTAAGATAAAAAAAAATCAACCAATCACAGATGCTGGAGTGACTGTGGGGAAAAAGGGGCTCTTCTCCACCGTTGATGGGAGTGTAGAATGGTGCAGCCACTGTGGAAATCAGTGTGGAGATTCCTCAAGAAGCTAGGATTAGAGATCACATTTAACCCAGCTATCCCACTTCTGGGCATTTTCCCAGAAGAATGGAAAACATCATACCACAGTGATACCTGTGCACCTATGTTTATAGCAACCCAATTTGTAATAGCCAAATCTGGAAAGAACCCAAGTGCCCATCAATCAAGGAATGGGTAAAAAACATGTATTTTTATGCAATGGAATACTACTCAGCTATCAAGACAGATTGCATTGAGACTTTTATAAGTATATGGGCACGACTTGAGACCATACTCAAAAGTTAGATAAATCAAACTCACATGTGTAAATACCATATTGTCTTCCTAGTGTAACAAACTGAAACAGTATATAGAATCCAAAATCTACAATAAATACTGTGTAACGGTAAAATACTGCTCAAATGAGCAAAAGTAATTGGGAAAGAGAAAAGGAGGAAAGAAGGAAGGGAAAAAGAAAAAGACATAAATCTGTATATATGTATATGCAATATATCTAAAATGTCTATACTGCTGAATATATTAGTTATTGAGAAAAATTGGTTAATACATGAGTAGATCAATTTTACATGTCTATATCTGTTAATGTAAACAACCATGTTGAAGGTAATGATATGCAATATTGCAACCATTGTCAAGTCTATCATCTTGTTTTGTAAACCTATAATGTTACTGTTTTGCATTTGCTATTGTTTGTTTTTCTCTTTTGCTTTTTGTCTTTCTTATATGTGTCTTTTTTTTCATAAATGAAAAAACAGTGTAAGCAATACAGGATTTCAAAACAAGATAATGGGAAATCAACAATGGCTATCATAATACCTCTTGTTGTCTTCAAAATAGGTGCCCATAGAATCAGACATAGTAAAATCAAACAAAGCAGAACAGGATAGAACCAATAAAAGAAAAACAATGAACACAATACAAGACTTCAAAACAAGATAATAGTAAATGCAAAATGGCTACCACAATCTATCTTATTATCTTTGAAATAACTGCCCATGCCATCAGATATAATAAAATAAAACAAGGCAAAACAGAATAAAACTAAACAGAACAATAAAAATGATACAGTACTTTAAAACAAGATAATAGGGAATTAACAATGGCTACTACCTTCAGAAGGACATCCCCCATGGATGCTATATTGTGTATTATCCTCTAAATAGATGATCAGACTACCTGCTTTAGGCCTACAAAATCAACGAAATGCTAAAATTGCAGGCGTTAAGTTGTATTTTACTTCAATGTCTGTCATCTCAGTCTGTGTTTCTCCAGATCAACCAGTCACTTATGGGGTGGGGGAGGGGGGGACTTTGACTCTTCTTGTCTCCATCTCCAAGCCCATACACTGGAAGGGGCTGGCATCTTGTTCTCCTCCCCAGTGCCTGCACGTGGCACTGACTCACAGGATGGGGCTGGGGTTTGTTTCTCCTCCCCATGGCCTGTGAAAGGTGCTGGCTCATGGGAAAAGGCTGGCATTTGATTCTCCTCCCCATGGCCCATGCATGGTACTGACTCACAGAAAGTGGCTGGCTTCTTATTTTCCTCCCTGTGGAATGTGAATGGTGCCAACTCTAAGGAAGGTGCTAGAATCTGGTTCTCCCCCCCCCCACAGCCTGTGCATGATGCTGACTCACTGGAATAATAATAAAATAAAATAAAGCAAAATAAAATAAAATAAAATCGATTTGTTCGGTTATTACATTCACATTTTCTTTTAAATTCCTGAATATCATGTATTAGTTTCTTTTTTCTTAATATCAGGAATTGAACTCAGAACCTTGTGCTTTCCAGGCAGGTGCTTGTGCCACTGAGCTATATCCCTGGCCCCCATGTATTAGTTTCTTACAGCACATTTTCTGTTAGTTCTTTCAACTATTCTATTTTATATCTGTTTTTTACAGATTGATTTTTCTCTCTGGTTATGGGCCATCTTTACTTGTTTTTGTCACATCTAGTAAACTTTTACTGGCCACTGAACAGCATGACTTTTATGCCTCTAAGTATATAGATTACGTTTTCTTCCTTAATAGCATTGGGTTTTGTTTTGATGGACAGTTACATTGCTTAATTGTAAGTCGAATCATTGGTAGATCAATCTTAAGTTTTCTAGAGCAGGTCTAAAGTAATCTTCACTCAGATTCCCCTGCTAGTTTAGCTACATTTTCAAAGTGTCACACATTGGCGGTTTTCACTGAATGCCTGATTTATATCTAAGAACTCTTCATTCTGATATCAAAGCTCATTTTCTTGAATCAAGTCTGAGAATTGCTCAGTTTCTGTTTCCCAGTTGTACTTTACCTGCCATTATGAAATTTCATTAGAATTATATTTGCTTAATAGAAAAGACCTGCAGGATTATTATGAACATTTCTGGAGGCCTTTAGGTTTATGTCTGCCCTTTATGACACTCTGATCTATAATTACTCACTAGTTCCCCTTCCTGAACTGTGAGCTTCATCTCCTTAGTTTAATCAGGTCACTATATTCAGCTTGTCACCCTCACTGCCCCGAATCTTTGGCAAGAAAAGTGCCTTTAGGCAGAAAAATTGGAGCAAGTTGGGGCCTCATCTTGTTTTCCTTCTCCTAATCACACTTCCACAATACATTGCTGCCTGTTGTCCAAATTTTGAAAACAGTCGATTCATATATTTTATGTAGTTTCTAATTGTTTACAGCATGAGATTAAGTCTGGTGGTTGTTACTCTGTGATGGCCAAAAACAGAAAGCCATACTAATTTTTACATCTTAAATTAGCAATTCAAGTACACAAAATTTACAGGAATGTAGACCCATTTAACCAGATTAAAAATGATTTTCTTCTAAGAAATGCTGCAGATATAGTTGAAGATTCATTTGACCCCAATGTATTTTCTTTCCTCCTTTACTAGAAGGGATATTTTTCTGAGTTATTTTTGAATATTTAATTGTAAGTCTAATTATCCATCCACAGTAGAAAACATTATGGTTTTATTTAAATATCGTCCTCAATGCAGCTGCTCTCTGTTACTCATCCAGAGTTGTTTTCTGCAACTACACTGACTCTGGTCCCTTCCCTGTACAGCCCTCTTCTGTACTTTAATCTTACAAGTAAGTGTCAAAATCTACCTCTTCTGTCTTTCTCCTGAGCTCACAGAGTATTGACTACATTTAGGCAGCAACAACTTTCACTGAAGTCATGAAAGCTCCTCCAGTAAGAAGTGTAAGGCAAACGTAAATTTCATACCTCATGGCCCCTTTTTCTTAAGAATCACAGTTTTGCACTGCCTGCTGTCCATACCAGAAACAATTTCAATGTTCTTTCATTCAGTCTGTTAGTTGTTTATAGCAGAAAGGTAAGTCTGAAGCCAAATCGTGGTTAAAAGCAGAAGTTCTCTAAGTATATTAAAAATGCAGTAAAAGTTCTATTATGTAGCAAAGCATATGGTATATTATGAGAACTTCTTTTAATCCAAACTTACCTATTTCTGGAAATAAAATGCCATTATAGCATTGCCTCATCCAGAGTTTCCTTTATTCTTGTTAGATAAACCACTTTTAGACTTTTCCTTCATCTCTTACTATAGTTCAACATCATTAGCTGATTTTCTACTACCCATTTCTTGAATGTTCTCTGCTTCTTTCATTGCACAGGCATTCTCTGGACAGTTATATTTTCAATGACAAATAAGGAAATCACATGTATTTGTAAGGGTGAAAGTAGGATAATATAACAAATAGACTCCAAAAAATCACTTAAAGAGCAAAGAATATTTTTTAATGTCACATAACAGTCCAAAGTAAATATTGTAGCCTATTGGGAAGATTGCTTCAAGCACCCAGGTTTCTCTCCAAGTCACTGCTTCATCACTGTGTAGTGCATTGGGGTGATCTTCTTGGTCCTTGCCATGTTGCTAGATTCCAGTCATCCATAGTCATTGAGTAGAAAAAAAATCATGAAGATATTAACATTTTTACAGTAGTTCAGCTATCTTCATTTCTATTCTAGTTATCATTCCAACACTACCATCTACCATTTCTACCTTTCATACATTTTTGGTATAGCATCCAGGATAATCATTTAAAAAATGAGTCTGATTTTGTCACTTAAAAGAAAAGTAATGATTAAAAAGATGAGGTCCAAACTTGGTAAAAAGATGAAGTTCAAATTTAGTATAAAGATGAAATTCAAACTTGATTAACTTGGTATAAATCTCTGTACTGTCTATTCCTCACTTAATGCTTACTTGTATCCAAGGTCATACTTTTGTATTTTTGACTCTGTGATCCAGCACTATTGAACTTACCTTAATTTATTGCTATATTGTGTTCAATTTCAATTATTTTAGATATGCCACCGGCTTTGTTTAGTTACCATTGTATTTTCCTTTGTTTAGCTATTTTGCACCTTTCAATTATTTTTCAGGTTTCAGTTTAGATTTTACTTCTACCAGTGTATTTATGAGATGCTTTAATGTAGGTAATCAGGAAAATAATTGAAGCACAATTTAAAATTGTTAACGTATCAGTCAATTTCCCAGTTCCTGAGACAAAATACTTAGTACCCACTACTTAAAGGAGGAGAAGCTTCAGAGATTTCTTGGTTCCAAGAAAGACACCACATGGTAGAAGGACAAGGTGGAGCAAATTGCTCAATCTGTGGCTGCCAGGAGACAAAAGTAGACAGGAAGAATACCAGTGAGAGATCCACTTTCCAAAGGCATGCCCCGAGTGACCCTCCTCCTCCAAATGGGCCGTACCTCCTAACAGTACATTCAACAAAGAACATTAACTTCTTTATTTATTTTGTATAATATTGATTTGAAAACTTTTTTTACCGGGGATCAAACTCACAACCTTGTGCCTGCCAGACAGGCACTTAAGCCACTGAGCCAAACTTTCAGCCCTAGTTTGTTGAGGCAGGGTTGTGCTATGTAGTTTGGACCAGACTTGTGCTCACGTTGTAGCCCAAGCCGACCTGGAACTCACAACGCTCCTCCTACCTCAGTCTCCCAAGTGCTGGAATTAAAGGTGTGCACCACCATGCCCGGCTGATTCAAAATTTTAAACCTTTCATCTAATTGCTCAACAATGAGGGAATATGTTCCAACTGTTCCTCTAGGAGTCTCTTAATCTAGTCAAGTTGACATTTAACATTAACTAGTATATTTAATGAAGTCTTTAATTTAGAAAGCTATTGTTCATGTATTCATTGAACAATTTTAGTAGAAGTTCTGTTGCAAATGGCCAGCATATCTGACCACAAACTCAAAAACATTAACCAAGATTCACTAAAATTGGGTATCATCCAGTTATAAAAGCACTATCATTATATCCCTGTAACTGAATGTGGTACTGTAGAAGAAACAAGTGGGCATTTATTTAAGCATTTTCCTCTTGTTCAGTTGCCATATTTTTGGTGTCCTCAAATATACTTTTTCATAAGAAGACACAGCTAGTAAGGTCTTCTATAATGTCAGTTCAATTAACATTTTTTAAAAGTTAAATCTACTGTGCCTACTCATTGTTCCCACATGGAAATGGGTAGTTTGGCTTGAGTGTCTTGGCACAAAAGCTATATTTATTTTTAATTTGACTCATCTCCAATTCAACTTGAAAAATTGCCTGTCACTGACATTGCCAAAGACATTTCATCAAAGTCTGTACTTCATCAGATTTCCAAGAAAGGTGGGGGAGGATTCTGATTTTCATTAGGTGGTCCCAGTAATTTCAAACCTGGAAGAATGTCAAATATGGAGAAAAAATTTCCATTAAGACCAGCACTTTATTACAATATTGTCAATAAAATTATTTACCTCTATACAGTAAGCCTCATTAGTTACTTTGGCATTCATCTGGTAATTTTTATCCAAAACTTCTTTATTTATTTTGTATAGCATTGATTCTAAAATTTTGAATCTCTCATTTAATTGCTCAACAATAGGGGAGTGATATATTTATATAATTGTTAAAACAGTGCATAACACACAGTAGGACCTCAGTAAATATTTATAGCTAAGAAGTCTATGGATATTACTAAAGTGAACAATAGGAATACTTCAGCTATTTAAGAAAAAGATATGACAACATACATTACCATAATCTTTTAAAAATTATATTTTAATTTCTCCCAGAGGGATTCATTTGCTAAATTAGTCCTTAAAAGGTTCTGGTTTGAAGTAAACGCTAATAAAATAATGTACATGAAGGTGAACAAAGGAGTAAAAATGTTAAATTGTTGTGATTGCCTATGTAAAAGAAATTACTCATGAATTTATAATGGAGTAAAACAGACTTAATAATGTGTTCGTTACTTCCTATTTATGGTAGCAACTAAGTCCCCTGAACTGGAAAAAGCAAGAAACAGAACTTTCAAGAAAATTGTTCAATAAAATGTTTTCAGTGTAGAAAATAAGTGTCTTTTCAGGGAGATTTACAAATGAAGAAGTAAAAAACATTTGAGTCAGAATATTTCTCACAGAAATGGAAAGATGTCCAGTTAGTGACACAAGTAATGTCACTAGCAGAAGTGAAGCCAGAAATGGAACACAATATGCAAAATTCTATGAGGCCCTCTTACTCTCTTTCCATCTCGTTGAGCACGTATGCCGATTTGGGACCAAATTACTGCATAGGGAGCATAAAGGGAGATTTTTGCCCTATTATATTTCTAGTGATTTTGTAATCAACTGAAGTTCACAAGTATTTAATGTTCACTTTCCTCCTTAATTGGAAACTAGCAAGGAAAGATCTTATTGTTCTCTCCACGATTTGCACTGTTACACATTCTGGCCCAAATCTCTGAAAGTGTACAGAAGAAAAAACTGTCATTGCAGTAACTGAGTATGATACAAGGGTTTCATCAGTAATAAGAATCATATGAGAGGTGAGCTGTCACAAGTGTGAACCCAAGTTCATAGTTGGCTTGTCATTTCTTTGTGTGCAAATAAATGTCTCAAGTGCTTTCCAAGAATGACAATGAAAAAACAAGTAAAAGAGACTAAGATTACATAACACTCAGATGAAGAGACTGAGATTCCTGTGCTATCATGAGTTTGTTTACCCAGAATCTTCTCAATATCATAACACTGTACAAAAGGAATAGTACAGATGAAGTTCACAGTTTGTTTGTAAACAAGCTTTCATTCAACAATGAACATTGTTAATTTTTGGACCAAGTATCAGAGAACGGTTATAGAGGCGACCATCAACAAGAGACTAATGTTCCCTCTTCCTGATTGTTGCTCTAAATTCTCAGGATAACTATATGTAAGCTTTATTTTCCCTCAATTATAAACTTTAGAATATATGAAATTACCAATAGTACATGTTTTAATTTTAAGCATCTTTATACTAATTAAATGGTCAGCCCAGATATGTGAGCTATTATCTTTGCTCCTCACCCTTACTCACAGCCCAGTAAAGCCAACTACTTTCATGCTAAACCCCAGTTACTAAGGAAAGCTAGAGAACATGTCTCAAAGAAATACCCTCTTGGCCAAAAGTCTCTTGTGTCTACACCTTAAATTTCTACCAAGTTAGTGACATAGTAATACTGACCTTAAATGTTTCTAGTGAATTGGACTGATGGTGAGCCTAGATAATTTCATGAGTTGTAGTTGGTTTAGTTCATGTATTTTTCTTGTAAGTCAGAATGTTTATGTGACATTACTATTAGATTACAGTGAGGCAATGGAAATTTTGGAAGGAACTATACATCCTTTAGAGGTCTGGTGATTTTTTTTCATGTATTATGATTTCCAGGCTTAGTGGAATTTTGTTTTTTTATTTTAAAGAGAAAAAAATAAAAATAATTATAACACAGAGTTTCAAAAGAGGTTAGTAAGAGATTTACAATAATTAATTAATACAGTCTGTATTGTAGTCTTCATAATAGTTATTCACAGTACAAAATATAAGCATATTTTGTCCAAACAATATTAGCACAAACATATCTTTTCAAAGAAATAAGAGAAACTAGCTATATAACTATCTTAACTATCTTGTGTATAAATACAGTTTTTTTTCACTTCCTTCCTTTTACTTTTCTCCCATCACAGTTTGTGTTATCTTTTGAAGTTTCTTCCCAATTCACAATAGGTATTATACATTTTGGAACCCATTCTCTCATTTAGTTTCTTACACTGGTGAGACAGTATGATGTTTACACATTTGGGTCTCATTTATTTCACTTATGAGTTTGGTCTCGAGTTGCATTCATTTACCTATAAAAGTCTCAAGATTATCCTTTATGACTGAGTAGTACTCCATTATATTAAAAAATACCTTTTTTTATCCATTCCTCCACTGATGGGCATTTGGGTTGTTTCCAAGATTTAGCTGTTACAAATTGGGTTGCTGTAAACATGGGTGCACATATATCACTGTTTTTTTGTTTCGTTTTGTTTTTGGTACTGGGGATTCAACTCATAACCTTGCACATACCAGGCAGGTGCTTAAGTCACTGAACTAAATCCCCAGCCCTGTGCTTTTTGTTCTTCTGGGGCAGTAACCAGAAAGGTAATAGCTGAGTCAAATGGGAACTCTAATTCGAGTCTTTTAAGGAATCTCCACAATGATTTCCACAGTGGTTGCACCAGTCTACACACTCCCATCAACAGTGTGAGTCTTTTTCCTCACATCCCCTCAAGTATTTGTTATCAGTTGATTTTTTTATGATAGCCATTCTTTCTAGGATGTGATAGAATCTCAATGTTGTTTTAATTTACATTTCTCAAATGACCAAGGATGTTGAACATTTTTTCATGTATTTATTTGTCATTTGTATTTCTTTACCTGAGAAGTGTGTATTCATCTAAGATGCCCTTTTTGGACTGGGTCTTTGAAACTGAGGGGTCTGATTTATTTCAATTCTTTATATGTTCTAGATATAAGTCCTATGTCTGAGGGACAACTGGCTATGATTTTTTCCCACTCCGTGGGTTGCGTTTCCACTGGTGATTTCTTTTGTTATGCAAAGTCTTTTTAATAAAGTGAGATCTCATTTGTTGATTCTTTGTAATATTTCCCTTGCAGTCTGTGTTTTGTTCACGAAGTCTCTGCCTACACCTATGTCTTTGGGATTTTTACTATTATCTTTTCCAGTAAATTTAGTGTTTCTATTTTAATATTTAAATCTTTGATCCATTTTAGCTTTAGTTTAGTGCATGGTGATAGACATGGGCTTAGTTTAAGTCTTTGGCACGTGGAGAGCCAGTTTTTACAACACCATTTATTAAAGAAACTATCTTTCTTCTAGTTAATGTACTTGGCTCCTTTGCCAAAGATAAGGTGGCTGAGTGTGTCTGGAGTTGCTTCTGAATCTTTTATTCTGTTCCTCTGATTCTCAGGCCTGTTTTCTTCCACCCAGTACCATGCTGATTCCATCACAGTAGCTTCGTAGTATAATTTCAGGTCTGGGATTTTGATGCCCCATGACTTATCTTTGTTGCCAAGAATTGCTTTTGATATTTTAGGTCTCTTCTGGTTCCAAATGAATTTTATGAATGTTTCCCAAATCTGTGGGAGTATTCTAATGGTATTTTGATTGGGATTGCAGGAAATCTGTATAAAATTTTGAGAATATGGTCATTTTCACTATGTTGGTTCTTATTCAAGAGCAAGGGATAGCTCTCCACCTTCTGATATCCATTTTGATCTCCTTTTTTAGGCAATGTAATTTCCACTGTACAAATCTTTTACATCCTTTGTTAGATTGATTCCTAAGTATTTCATTTTTTTAGATGCTATTTTGAAGGGTATTATTTCCCTAATTTTTCTCTGTTTGTTACTTCTGTACAGGAATGCTGTTGATTTTTAAGTGTTGAGTTTGTATCCTACTACACTGCTGAATCTACAGGTTTTTTGGTGAAGTTTTGGGGTTTTTGATGTAGAATATCATGTCATCTGCAAATAATGATAATTTAACTCTTTCTTTTCTTATCCTTATTCCTTTTATTTTTCTCTCTTGTCTAATTGCTCTGACCAACATTTCCAGAACCATATTGAATAGAAGTGTTGATAGTGGACATTCTTGTCTTATTCCTGGTTTTAGAGTGAAAGCTTTCAGTTTTTGACCATTTAATATGATGTTAACTGTTGGTTTGTCATGGATGACTTTTATAAGACTGAGATAAAGACCATCTATTCCAATTTTCTGTAGGGTTTTTATTATTAATGGATGTTGGACTTTGTCAAATGCTTTTTTTGTGTGTCTATTGAGATTGATTTTTGTCTTTGGTGTTGTTAATATGGTGCATTATATTTATTTATTTGTGTATGTGAACCATCCCTGCATCCCCTAGATGAATCCTACTTGGTCATGATGTATAATTTTCTTAATGATTTGCTGCATTGTGTTTGCCAGTATCTTTTTAAGGATTTTTGCATCTATGTTCTTTAGGAAGATTGGCCTGTAGTTTCCCTTTTTGGTTGCATTCTTCTCTTGTTTTGGAATTAGGTTAACACTTCCTTCAAGGAATGATTCTGAAAGTAATGCTTCCCTTTCAACTTCCTTAAAGAGTTTCAACATTAATGGCATTAGTTTTTCTCTAAATTTCTTGTGGAGTTCAATGGTTAATCAATCAGGGCCTGGGCATTTCTTTGTTGGTAAATTTTTTATTAAATTTTCAATGTCATTGGCTGATCTTCAGTTATCTAGAATTTTTATATGTTCTTGATTTAGTTTTGGCAGTTTGCTCATGTCTAGGAATCCTTCCATTTCTTCTGTGTTTTCCATCTTATCAGAATGCAGGTTCTTATAGTAGGTATTGACGATCTGGATTTCTTGGGACCATTGTGATTTCCCCTATCTCATTCCTGATTACTTTAATTTGTTTTTTCTTGCCTCTTTTTGATGAGGTTGGCTAATGGTTTATAGATTTTATTTATTGTTTCAAATAACAAATTTTTCAATTCATTGATTCTTTAAAAATTTTTTAGTGTCTATTGCATTAATTTCTGCTCTTATTTTTATGATTTGTTCACTCATACAAGCTTTGAGTTTGATTTGTTCTTCTTTCTCTAGAAGTTTGAGGTTCAACATTAAGTTGTTTATTTGAGCTAATCTGTTTTCCTGATATGTGAGTTCATTGCTATGAATTTCCCTTGTAGAGCTTCTTTCATTGTGTCCCATACGTTTTGGCATGTTGTATCATCATTATCATTTAATTGTGTATACTGTTTAATTTCATCTTTAATTTCCTCTATGACCCATTGGATGTTGTTTAATTTCTATGTGTTAACATAGGTTTTGTGACTTTCTTTGTCATTGATTTTCAGTTTCATTGCACTATGATCAGATAGTAAGCATGGAATTATTTCAATTCCTTTATGTTTACTTAAACATATTTTGTCAGCTAATATATGGCCTATTTTGGAGAATGTCCTATGCCCATGTGCAGCTGAGAAGAATGTGTACTTGAATGTTTTGGGGTGAAACTTTCTGTAGACATCTACCAAGTCTATTTGTTCATAGGCTTTGGTTTAATTCTGATATTTGTTTGTTGAATTTTTGTGCAATTGATTAACCTTTTTGTGAGTATGGGGTATTAAGGACCCCCAGTACAATTTCATTAGTGTTTATTTGGCATTTAGTCTTACATTTGCTAATATTAGTTTTATGTAGTTGTGTGAGCCTGTGTTTGATGCATAGATATTTATGACTGTTATCACTTCTTGGAGTTTTCCCTTAATAAGCATGTAGTGACTTTCTTTGTCTTTTTTGATCAGTTTTGGCTTAAAGTTTGCATTGCTTGCAAATAAAAGAGCTACTCCTGTTTTTTGTGGGTTCCTGTGGCATGGAGAATTCCTTTTATCCTTTGACTTTTAGTCTATGAATTTCTTTTTGAGATGTGTGTTTCCTGAATGCAGCATATTGTTTGATCTTACTTCTTGATCCATTTTGCCAGCCTGTTTCTTTTGTTTGGTGAGTAGAGACCATTTATGCTGATGGTTATAACTGATATGTATTGATTTTCTTTTTCATATTGTCTTTCTGTTGTTAGTTTCCTGCCTTTTTTCTCTGTTTAATTGCTTGCCCAGCCCTGTCTGCATGACTTCTTTCTATTGGTGTTCATGTGTTTGTGGTCTATATTATCCTTTTCTAATATGTCCTTCAGAGCATTCTGTAGAACTGGTTTTGTGCTCATAAATATCCTCAGTTGTTTTTTGTCGTAGAAGTATCTTTTTCTCCACTAACTTTGAAAGATAGTTTTGTGGGTACATCAATCTGGTTTGAAGATTATTTTCCCTTAGGGATTGAAATACCTCACTTGAAGCTCTCCTAGATTTGAGGGTTTGTGTTGAGATGTCTTCTGTTATTCTGATGAGTTTTCCTTTATAGGTGATATGTTCTTTTCTTTAGCTGCTTTTAATATTTTGTTCCTGTGGTGCATTTCTTGAATCTTAATTATTGTGTTCCTTGGCATAAATTTATTTCGGTCATGGCTATTTGGAGTTCTATATTCTTCATTTATTTGTAAGTCAAATTCTTTATCCATGTTTGGGAAGTTTTCTGGCATTTTTACTGTGAAGAGGATTTTAATGGCTTCTGTGCTGTCTACACCATTTTTAGCTATCCCAATCAATCTTATGTTGTTCTTCTTTACTTTATCCTATAGCTATTGGATTGATTTTTTGTGGTGCATTGTGATTTTTAAGATATATTTCTTTTCTTGGTTGCTAGTCATGTTCCTGTCTTCTAGATCTGATATTCTATCTGAGCCTTTGTTTAGTCTGCTGCATATATTTCTTACGGAGTTTCTAATTGCATGTATTTCTATTTGGATCTACTTCATTGATTCCATTTCTTGTTTATATTTGGCATTCATGGTTTCCATCATTTTCCTGAGCTCCTCTATTTGTTTATACGTGTCTGAATATCTTTTATTTTGATAGTCATTTCTTTTTGCACCTTAGAGATTATCTTTTCTATATTCTTTTCCCTTTGGTTTTTCTCTTTTGCTGCTATCATTTCAGAGAGTTCTGTTTGTTGGTTTCTGATTTTCTCTATCTCATTGTGCTCTGGAATTGTCCTGGGTGGGCTGAGCATGTGGGATTACATTATGTTTCTTTGTCTTGTCATTCTCTAGTTTCTATTTTATTTTGTTTTCCGTGTCAATGCTTGTAGATTTTTTATGTTAGGTAGCCTTACCACTGGGGTCAAAGTGTCTCTTTTTCTGTTTTCTAGATGAAGGTGGTTTTTGGCCTTTACGTCTATTCCAAAAATCTATCTTCCCAATATATTATGACTGAGGAGTTACTATCAATTTGGTGTAGGGCCTATTCCTTTGGTGCTGGACTATGGTGATGGTTATGATCCCTTACAATCACTTTGTTGTCACACTGGGGGGAAAATGGTTACAGCATGTATGACATCCTAGTTAAAGTAGTTCAGTTGGAAATAATAATAGACTCCTAAGAATTTATAGAACACTGCTTCTGATTATATTAAATACCAACGTAAATCTATAAGATACCAATAATTATCCCAATAATACAGAGTTTTAAAAATGCACATAACACATTCTTTCTAAACTAAAAGGAAAGATTCTTTAATAGAAGACCTGTAACTAATTATATTGCTTTAAAAATGGCTTCATGTTTGAGTGTCCTAAAGGGCAGGGTAATGAGGAAATCATACTGTTTTCAGGAAAAAGAATAGCAATTCTTCATGATCTGATTTTCTCATAACCCTGACTCTCAGAATTAACACACATCCAACTTTCAGTATTCATACAACAGA
The DNA here is from genome assembly GCA_004363535.1 of Dasyprocta punctata. Classification (NCBI taxonomy): domain Eukaryota; kingdom Metazoa; phylum Chordata; class Mammalia; order Rodentia; family Dasyproctidae; genus Dasyprocta; species Dasyprocta punctata. The sequence goes on from RJWM01023354.1 coordinate 22,753, forward strand.
GTCAGTCATTCTGACATCAGTTTTTAAAAGTCAGATACAAAGGACTTTGGAAACACTGGGTCTGGGAAGTTTCAAGGGAAGCTGAAAAATAAGCAGTCATTTAAGTTTCCTACAATTTTGTCTGGAAACCTCATTAGGAAAACAGAACAGGAAAATATTTTCTCCCTCTATGTTGAAATAGTATCCAATTTATGTAAATTGGAAATTTTGTAGTTACAGATTTGCCACTGGATGATGCTCTTGCATTTTCAGTAACACAAAACAAAGTTAGAAATGGAGCTTAAAGTCTCCCTATTCTGGTTAAAATGTAACATACCACAGCATTACAATAGCAAATTTTGGAATATGGACATCTTCTAAAAAGAAACATTGAAAAAGCTTGGTGGCAACATGTGAAGTAGTAGACGATCACTATTCAGGTCTCTGAGTTCCATGACTGGGATAATACTTTGAGCTAGCAACTATATACAGTTTTGGTACTATGTTCCCCAATATTGCTTTTATTTATGACCCTGTGGCTCTTAACATGCAAATAGTTCAAAGACATCCATTGCTCTGAAGAAATGTTTTAGCACAACCAGAGAATTTAAAATTAATACTTTTAACTTTTCAATTGCAAAAGCCAAGGTGCATAAGAATGAGGTCAAAAGCAGAAGCATACAAATTAGTCAAAGGTCTCCTCTTTTCCTCCTAAGGAACTACACTGGGTTGTACAGTGAGAGAGTAAGGAGGGTTGGAGGGGACACAGTGTTAGATACCTGAATGCCTTAGAGCAGGAGCTGTGTGCCATTCTCTTTGAGCTAAGCCCCATTGGAGACAAAATAGAAATGTTACACACATTGGAAACTTGTCTATTTGTCTTGTTTTTCCTCCATCAATATAATGCATAAGTACCACAACCATATTGAAAGAGAAATAGTGAAAACAAAAACAACAAAAAATAAAGGAGGACCAAGAAGAAGGAATGGAGAAAGAGAGATACTTTAATGAAATGGCTAACATGTGGAAGTTGAAAAATCCAGAATCTCAAGATGTGCATAGCAGTTTAAGGACTCAGTAAAGAGTTGTTGCTATATCTTGAATCCAAAGACAATATGGAGACAGAATTCCTCTTTTCTTGGAGGGAGGTTTTTAAAATACTGGATGATTCCCTTACATTAAGGAGGGTAATTTGCCTGACTCAAGGCCTACTTATTTAAATGTTAATCTTTTCTGAAAATGCCTTCACAATATTGAGGCTAGTTTTTGATCAAATACCTACATACCATGGCATAGCTAAGTGGACACATGAAATTAACCATAATGTATGTAAAAACAATTCAGCAAAAGACTAGATAATAAAGTTTAGGAAATCTAGAATGTAACAAGAAAAGAAAATGGAATATCTGAGAGACAAAATAAAAGCTGTAAATCTTTATTTTTCAAGATAATGTGGTTAATAAACAAAAATTATTGTCTAAAATATTCTTTTAAGATTTAAGAACACCCAAATAGAGAAAATATTAAAAAGATCTTCACAAAGAAGAACAATTATTTCCAAAGGAATATAAATTAAATCAGCATCAGAGCTGTCATTATTAATTATTGAATGTTAGAAGATTATATGTAATCCATTCAAAACATAAAGAATGTGATATTCAATCTAAATTTCTATACATAGTGTCTTAGTTACTTTTTGCTCATTGCTGAGACAAAATACCTGACACCCAAAGTTAGGGAAAGACAGGTTTATTTTTACAGTTTCTGAGGAGTTTTTGTCCTTGCTTAGCTGGCTCCAAGGCAGTGTGGCGTGGCAGGGCTGCCATTCATGGCGGCGGCAGGCAGCAAGGTGCGCTGGCGAGAGAGAGCGAGAGCGCGCGTGCACGCGAGAAAGGGCAGAAGCGAGCAAGAGGAAGACCCCCCTCCCTTACACTGTATCTCAGCTCCACCCCTTGATGGGTGTAGCACTCATATCATCATCCCGGTGCTAGACAAACTGATCACAAGCGTCAGAATTAGCCCCATCAAAAGTATATGAGGACTTGGGGGGACATAGCATACCCAATACACATAGGCAATCTATCAATCAAATGAGAAGTCACAAAGAAAGAAATTTCAAATGTGATGGTTTAAAATGTTTTTCTCTACGTACTCTCAACTTGAGTATTAACTAAAAGATTTATTCCAGCAAAAGATGGTGAAAAAACTATTTTATTTTGGGAGGAGGAGGTTTTATTCTCAAATCAAAGAGGGTAGAATGGAGGCCAGAGAAGGTAGATCCAAACAAGAAGAAAGAGAGGTCCCAGCTGGAACTGGCTCAAAAGATTCAGATAACCACTTAGCTTTATTCAATCCAGAGATTAGAAGTCTATAGAAGACAGGTATTTAGTGCAAAAAGAGACTGAGTAAAGCATACGTTGAGAGTTTGGAAATAAAATGTAGTGTGGTGTCTTATCACAGTTGAAAGTACAACCTCTGGAATCTGACTCTGTTTAAGTCTTGTCTCCCCCGCATCACCCATCTCCATTGTGTGACCTTGAGCCTGCTAGCTGAGGTCTTTCTACTTCTTTTATTTCACCTTTAATATGACCAGAGTAATATTGTCCACTTTTACAAAGGTGTTGGGAATCTCACAATGTGCATTAACTATTGCTCTGTTGTAAAATTTAGTGAAGTAAGACAATGATACATTTTTATTACCTTTCACAGTTTAATCATGGGTTAAGAACATGGAAAAGGCTTGGCTTGGATTTCCAGCACAAGGTTAGAAATGGTGTCAAGATGTTGGGGCTACACTGGCTTCTTCACTGCCAAGCAACTTGCTACTGGGTGTTGACTAGAGACTTTTATTCCTACTTACAAATGTCTTTTTCAAAGATGCTTACGTGTCTTTAAATGCAATAGCTGGCTTTCCTCAAAGCAAATGATCTAAGAGAAGACGTCTCTGGCAGAAGCTATCCTTTTTATGACATAGTCTGTAAATTTCATAACATCACTCTTACCCCATTACTGACTTAATGTTTATCATCAGGCCACATTTGAAAATAAAAAGTGTGCAAATAGAAGAATATCAATGAATTTATGTAAGTGGTACATATGTAAAATGTATAGAACAATTTGCAACAAAATGAATTATATATGCTTGTGTGATATCTTTATAAAAATTATAAATATACAATTTGAATATTAGTATATGGGTGTATGTATTCTGAAGTTCTTTAATGCTCAAAGGGATTGATTTTAGGACCCCTGTAGATACCAAAATCTGTGGGTGTTTAAGTTTCATATAACATTGTGTGGACTCTGCCTATCACCTGTGCATATCTTCTCTTACATTTTATATTATCTCTAAATTATTTAATCAATAATATAGCATAATCCTGTATAAATAACTGTTCTGCTTCATTTTTTAGTAAATAAGGATAAGGAAAATAGTCTGTACAGAAGCATTTTAAAAAATATTTTCAATATGGTTAGTGAATCCATGTTTGCTGAAGGAGATGTAAATGGCTGATTGTTTTATTTTTATGTAACATTTGAAAAACTGTTATAAATTCTGACAATGTGTTTGTGAACTTGTTTGGACTTCCAACAAATTTAACCACAATACCTGCACTACAAAGCTTTCTGTTTCTTGCTTTTGGGTCTGTATGTATTTTATGACTTTCACTGGTTTTCCGATACTGGTGAAGAATGCCAGTATAGTACTGAAGGAGTGGTAATAGCAGATATTGTCAGTTTGTCCCTGCTATTGGGGAATATGTTTTCAATTTTCAAATAGGTTGACAGGGGGCTTTTGCAGATGCTTTGTCAGTTATGAATTTTATTATGACTTAGTTTACTTTTTGTCAAGAATGCATACTAAATTAAAACTTTTTCTGAAGCTGCTGAGATGAATGTATGACTTTCTTCTTTTGCAATACAAATGTGGTAAATTACAACTTTACCTTTCCTCTTATTCATTGAATTTTTCCAATGGGAAGGGTAAGGTCCCATTCTGAGGTTTCTGAGTAACATACATCAGAATTCAGGACTATGAATTTCTGAAAACATGATTGTGATTATTAGTTATTCACAGATTTGTCTCTAGCAAATCCTGTTGTAAGTTATAATGAAGACGTGTTTATTACAAGCATTGTTTTCTAGAATTAAATTTTTTATACTTTAAAAACTTAGTTTTAATGCCTTAGAGTCTCTGAGTTTAGGCAGAAAGAGCTCTTTGTAATATGTCTTTGACAGTATATTTTCATGTGATTAAAAAGCTAAATTAAGCCCCTGTATAAAAATTACCAAAAAAAGCATTATTAAGGAAAAGTTATTTTTTAAAATTCTTTAAAATGATGTGGTCAATTATATATACACACAAACACATTTACACTCTGAAGTAGTAACTGAGTTTAAGTATAGAAATAGATTGGCATCCTAGATTTATTTTTCATTTTATTTATTTCACTGTTGTTAGTTGTTTCTGTGTTAAGTAGAAAAGTACGCCCTTGGAGATAAATGAGTTCTGCTGTCCCTCAACCCCCCGTGAACAAAACAGAAAATCATGGGACTAGAGTCAAGTTCCTACTATATTAGCTTGCATTTAGTAAAGCAGAAACAAAGCTGTATTTTGTTACTTCTTAAAACTTTTTCTTAAAGAAGGAAATTTAGTTTTCTACTTTTTTCTTTGGAATTGAGCCTTGTTGACCTTAAATAGCTCACCTTTCTCTCTGTTTAACACTCCAGCAGGTAAGAATTGCTGGTAATTATCCAGCTAGAAAAATAGGCCCCTTGAAAGTCACTTTTCTTTCTGACTGTGTTGGAAGTGACTCCTTCCCAGCAAAGCAATCAGTATTCTCCAGACATTGGGATTTCTGACACAAGGAGATGCAAGTGTTAAATCCCAGTAAATGTCAAAGAAGTTGTTGACTTCGCCCACTTTGCATTCCATGTCTCTCCTAGGAGTGTGAGAGTTGGTTCAAAGAAAATGGTGTATGGTAAATGCTGGCAAAGACTTTGTACATATTGGCAGGGCATAAAGAAAGGCAAATCTGGCAAGAGACAGAGCAGTAATTACTACCATGTTTGGAGTGCCTAGGATGTGCCAGACATTCGTAAACATAATTTCATTTGTTCTTTCACCACTCCAGGGAACAATCTTTGTTATCTCCAGTTTACATATGAGAAGATGAACAAAGAAATTATAGAAATTTCACTCTTTATTAGTGGTAGAGTTAGGATATAAATGCAGTTCTTTGCAGTTCCAAAGTCCACACTGATACTTGCCTTAGTGATTCCAGATAACACATTTTCATTTGCATTTCCAATTATTTGAATACATTGCCAATGGCACATGTTTAAAGGCACAAGTAAATTTTAACAGTCAAATACAGTTGTAAATGAACTAGAATAATCAGTCATACTTATTTTGAATAAGACTGCATTCAGGGCCATGCTGAAAAGATGCTTCCTTATTTAGAGTGCCATAGTAAGACAGGGTCTTGCTAAGTGTTCCAAATTCAGTAGGTTGTGAATTTAATAAACATTCCATTTAAATAAAGAAACAGCAAACAATATTTTTATAGACCATTAAAAACACCTTTCTAATTTGGATCTCTCAAATGACCAGTGATGTTGAAAACTTTTTCATGTATTTATTTGTCATCTCTACTTCTTCACTTGAAAAGAGTATATTCATCTCAGATGTGCATTTTTGAATTGAGTTTTTAAATTTGGGACAGTCTGACTTTTTTCAATTTTTTTTTAATTTTAAAGAGGATAAAACCAAGGAAACTAAAACATAACAAAACCAATCAAAATAAACCAGTGTAAGTGATACAGGACTTCAAAACCTTACAAAATCAACAATAGTTACCATAACGCCTTTTGTTGTCTTCAAAATAGCTGCAGATACCTTCAGACACAGTAAAAATTGAGCAAAACAGAATAGAATAGAAACAATAAAAACAAAACAATGAATGCAATAAAGGACTTCAAAACAAGCCAATAGTAAATCCAAAATGGCTACCACAATATGTCTTGCTATCTTTTAAATAGCTGCTCATGCCATCAGATTTAACATAATCAAACAAACAAACAAATAAGGGAATAAAACCCAACCCAACAAAACAATGAAAACGACAGTTTCCCAGCAGGGATCACTTCCTGGTGAGGCCTTGTTCTCTCCCTCCACAATCCACAAATGGTGCTGACTCACAGAGAGAGGCTTGGTCTGGCTGCCCCCACTCCAGCAGAGGCCTGTGCATGGTGCTGATTTCCAGGCAGGGATCACTTCCTGGTGAGGTCTGGTTCTCTCCTTCTGCAGTCACGAATGGCATGGTCTTTATATGTTCCAGGTGTTAGTCCTTTGGGTGAGGAACAACTGTTTAAAATTTTTTTGCACTTTGTGGATTGTCTTTTCTCTCTGTTTTTTTCTAGTGTACAAGAGCTTTCAGATTTCCTAAGTTTTATAGCTTGCCTCTGGTTTGTAATCACAAACAAATTACTAACCAATAATAAATACTCCAGTTCCAACAATTTTATTAACTTCAAATAATACCACCTGCTTTAAAACTTCTTGAGAAATAACAGGCTTCCTTTCAAAAGATATTTGGACAAGTGGTTGTTACATTTCCAAATTTATGTTTTTTAAAAATTATTTCACTTTTGCTCATACAAACAATTGTTTTTTCATGAATAGCTGCAATACAGGCCTTCTGGAATTCAAAGAACTACACCTTTTACAAAAGTGAAATACCTAGATGAAATGCAGGAGCCTAATTTTATAGACTTTCCAATTTTGCTATAGGGAAGATATAAGAAGGAAGATAATACCTATTGTATCCAGAGAGAGTGCTCTTTAATACTGGATAAAGATGAGCACATTGCTCCTGTTTCATTTAGGAGGTAGACCAATCTTCAATTTAGAATTACTACAAAAATAAATAATAAAAGAGAAGAACTTTGATTTTATTATAGATCCTCCATTTTTATTTCATGTATTTGTTCTTCTATTGATACATTGTGTACTTATTAAATATCATTAAAAATGATTTTTTTCCAGGATAAAGTACAAGAAACTTTTTTGTGTTTGTTTTTGTGCTGTTTAACCTCAGAAAAGAGATGTATAGATATAGAAGACATTTTAAAAAGAACATTATGACAACCTATATGGAGACTAAGTCTTTTGCCCATTCTACTAGTGAGACTCTAGCCTTTCCAGTTTGTGTAGCTTCATCAATTTCCATATAAATACTGAGAAAGTGTGAAAACAATTCAAATTTATATTAAACAAAAAGTAAATGTCTTATTGCTTTTCACCACTTTGTGGCAAATCTCTTTATCTATTTATCCGTTCAGGCTTTTCCTATGCTTATAAACACATTTATAAAGATGTTACAAAAATAGTACTATTATTATATATATCCTGCTTTATTTCTAGTCCTTCAATATGATCATCTTCTTTTATCAATATTTTTACACTCACCTCTTCTTTTGTTCAGAGCATTTCATATTACAAATATTTTACAGTTAGTTTAATCATTGCCCCACCCATGAATATTTATGCTGTGTTCAATATCTTCTTTTTGGAGAAAGGTTCTTATTCCTATCATATTGCAATACACATGGTTATTATATGTATTATTATTATTATTATTGGTACTGGGGATTGAACTCATGACCTCGCATTTGCCAGGCAGGTGCCTGTGCTGTTGAGTTAAATTACCAGCCCAATATTATGATAATATTATAATTATCACTACCTTATGATACTGGTCCTCAAAGTTAACACTGAAGAAATTATAGAGTAACATGGGTTCTGGATGTTTGAAATGCAAAAAAATTCAGGGAGAGTGAAGATTGTTTTGAATGATCTGGGAAGATTGACTATAGTGTGGGATAAAAGTGTGAGAGTCTTGCTACTGAGAAGTGGCTTGAAGTTTTTTTGTTTTTCTTCCTACTTTTCAATTGGGAGAGTTAGTGGTTATCTGCAGAAGTGTGAGCTTATATCTAGATTGGTATAATATTTCCTATACAAATTTACATGTAAAGTGACTGATACAGTCAGAGGATGATGAGCTCACAGATTAACATTTCAGGACATCTGAAGAGATAATTATCTCAAGGAAAAACATCAAATTTAAAAACCTAAACTACAAAAGCAGGAATGTAATTTGGAGAAAACAACAGTAAGTATACTAAAAAGGATAAGAAAATATATTAAAAATATGAAACATAAGCAAGATATTACACAAAGTTCCAAATCAAAATGTTAAATAAGGAAAATATAATAGCTAAGTGAGAACATGAAAATTGAGACTAATAATAGATTAATATACAACTAAAGACTATATTGGCAAATTGAAAGATTACTTTGGAGAATTTCCTGGGATTAAAACATAGAGCAATGAGGACATTTTAAATAAAAGGAAAAGTTAAGAGATATGATAGAATTAGAAATACCAACATCTAGATAAGAGGAGATTGAGAGAGAAATGAAAAGGGAGCAGGAAAAATATTTTCCAAAATTTGGATAAATGGATAATCTCAAATTAAAAGTTTTCATAAGTGCCAAAGAAGAGAGACAGGGAGAGATACATAGTAATGAAATATAATAAAGACCAAAGAAAAAGAAAAAAAAATTCTAGAAACTCTATAGTAAAAAAGAGGTTACACACAGAGAAATCATAATGGAACTGACATCAGACTTGTATAACACTGAATACAAAAAGACAATGAAACCATGAGGAAAAAAGAAGAATCAAAGTATAAATGTACAGGTGTGAATTTCCTATGATAAACATGATCTTTTTGTTTATTAGAAGTGTACCAATAACATTAATTTTTTTAAAAAGCATTGAAGAAAAATTTTTAAAGTTATAAGAATTTTTATTTAAATGGAAATGTATAAAATAAATATTCTTGCAAACAATGCTGCAAAACTTTGCTGCACAAGAATTCATATCGTCCCAGGCGTGGTGGCACATGCCTGTAATCTCAGCATGCTGGAGGCTTAGATAAGACGCTTACTGTGAGTTCAAGGCTACCTTGGACTACATAGTGAGTTCAAGGCCAGCCTGAATTACAGAGTGAGACCCTGTTTCAGAAGGAAAAAAATAAAATCCCACATTGAGAATTATTTGGAAACAGTTCTTAAATAGAAAAAGAAAGAAATAGTAGAGGAGATGAAATATACAATAGTCCAAATTCTTGGAAGAGTTTGTAATTTTATAAAAAATAGTTGAGACAAAATGAAAATGAGTAATATTTGTATAACAACTCAATTAATATTTTAGGTAACATCAACAAGATGGTCGATAGATGTGGTGTGAAAAGGTTACAAAAAGCATGAGAAAGTTTCTGTTAGGGGAAACGTGAATGCTAGTTTAAGCCACAAGGTAAAAAATAAGATGCAAGCATATAAAAAGAAAGAAATGTAGAAGTGGTGGAGTAAATCAAAATTGAAAAAGGAAAAATTTAAATCAAAAGCAATCATAGGAAATACAAATGAATTAACTTAACCACTAAAAGAGATTGTCAGGTAGATAAGAAAAAATAAAACTTTA
>RJWM01023355.1:0-16730 GCA_004363535.1 Dasyprocta punctata
GAGTGTAGTTACCTTTATCAACTTTGGCTGGGGGAGGAGTTTGGGGAGGTAGGCAAAATAACATATTGACAGGTGATTTGAGGAAGCATCTGCCTGTATAAAGCAGGAGACAGAATGATTTACTGGGGTCTGGGGGTGGAGGCTTGGGGGGTTGTGGAGTCTTGGGATTGGAGAGGGCTTGGTGCAAGCCCAAAAGGGAGTGGGAGGTTTATCTCTGGAATGAGAAGGAAAACATGGAGTTTACTCTTGGAGAGCTAAGTTGTTTCTCTGGGTCCAGTACCAAGTTGGGGGGATGCTAAGCCCCAGGCTAGCAGAACCTATCATTAATAATAATAAAATTTTGCCAATTATCTTACAAATGAACCTTTCTGCCAGCACAAAAATTGAAGTAGAAGCTTTACTGTCTTCTTCTCTATTTATTTTGTTTATATGTAATTACAGAAAGCCTAATACAATTTTTATGGTGCTACTGACAGAATATGTTAACCCTATTGTCCTAAATACTCACAAGAGACATCTGTAAGCTCACTAATGCACACCTGACAAACAACCAGGCAATGTAGATGTTCTCCTTCATCCTTGTCCTGGGCAATTTCAGTACAACAGTGTAACACTCAGCTATCTTTTAAATTAAATCAGTCAAGTAGATTTTAAACATAAGTAAAATTTTAAGATACTGTGCTAGCACTTTATTAGAGAAATTGAATTTTTAAAAAATGAAGAGAAAGATTCATACATCAATTTTGACAGTGAAGTTAGGAGTTCTGGAAAGTAGACACCCTGGATCTCTCAGCCAATCAATGTCCTATTTTTGTGCAACAAATAGGCACTAAGAATAGTTTTAAAGCCCAGAGTTCTCCAGGTTATGTGAGGAGAGAAGGAAAGAGGCTCCATTTTACCTTTCAGGAGTGCCCATATACTATTATACAAGAGTGAACAAGAAACTCATATTGTTGGGGCACAGTTATAATGTAGAAACACACTCATCAGATGGTAAACTTATAGATATTTCATGATCAATTAGAGGCCTCTGACCAAGTTGCTGTTCTGCTGTTTCTGCTAAATTCAGTTGACCCTGATAGTGTTCACAGCCCAGCTGCAGATGAGCACTAAGTCAGAGTAATTGTCTATATCTTACGGCACCCTGGGCTGATTTGTGCTCATTCAGTAAAGGCCCTCTCTCTGGAACATTTCTATATAAGGCTATGATATCCAAAAAATGTTTTCTATATTCCATTTTAAAAGTCACTTCCATTGTCTTGTACTCTGAGACTGTATTTATAGCAGCTCTTCCTACATATTTTCTCATTGCTGTTATTAAATTTTTTAAATTGACATATATATATATATATATATGGGATACAATGTGATATTTTAAGACATTTCTACATTGTATAATAACCAGTGTGATGTTGCAATATTTGCATACATTCTATAATGAGCAAATCAGGGTAATTAGTGTATCTGTCACTTCAAATATTTATCATTCCTTTTGGTGAGAAAATCTAAAATCCACTCTTCTAGCTATTTTGAATTATGCAATAAATTATTATTAATAATAGCCACCTTACTGTGCAATGGAACACCACAGCCAAGTCCTACTACCTAATTGTAACTGTACCCATTGACCAATCTCTCCCCATCTTTCCTTCCACCTCCATTGGTGTTTAAAAGTGCATCCTGTAGAACTGGAGCTGAACAGAATTCTCTATCACTTCTCTAACATATTCTGTATGACTCAAAAACATCCTACCCAGCATAGAAAACTCTGTTCCAGATCCAAAGGTTTTGCATAGTATATACTGAGGCTTGTTCCATCTAAGATGATTTGCCCCTTCAGAGTAGGAGATTCGGTACATTTTATCACTTCGCACAACCGTGGGTGGTTCACCCAGGTTTTGGTTCAACTGGTACACAGAGAACCTAAACTGATTTCCTCTTATGTGGTTTCTATTATAGAAACACAAGCTGTTATAGCATTCCTATCATCCCATTCCCAGACATAATGCTACGTTCTGCAAGTTTAGAATAGATGCATTTCACAAATTCTGCAAACTATTGAGAAAAATCATTGGCCACATCTAGGTGAATGAATTTAACTTGAAGCACTTCTTCTATAATCTTCATTATCTCTTCCATATAAGTTTGTCATTGCCTGAACTCAGAGCTAAATGCTGTACACATTGTTATTTGTGGAAAGGAGTTTACAGTTAACCAGAGCATAATGCTTATGGATTACTGTGAACCTAAAGTGCTGTGCCATACCCACTACCATTTCAATGTTTTAAGCGAAATGTTTTGCTTAGATTTTTTTATTTCCAGAGAAATTAAAGAGATTAAACCCTGTAACTTCGCACCATGATACATCTCCAGTTCTTTTTAAATTTATTTATTTATTTTATTTTGAGAGAGGATGTTACTAAGTTACCAAGTTGTCTAGGTTGGCTTGGGTTTATGATCCACCTGCTCCACCCTTCCAGAGTGCCTGGATGACAGATATCCAGCTCCGCACCCAGCACTGGGAATTTAATATGCACCATTACATTTAAAATTCACTTCTGCAACTGGGTGTGGTGGTGCACGCCTTTAATCCCAGCACTCCGGAGCCTGAAGCAGGAAGATCCTTGTGAGTTTGTGACCAGCCTGGGCTACAAAGTGAGTTCAAGGCCAGCCTGAACTGCATAGTGAGACCTGTTGGGAGCCATTGAAGCTGGAAATTGACTTAGGGCATGATCCGGACATGATCATTCCAAGAACAAAGACAGCCTAGGGCAAGTCACGTGAAGAAGCTACTTCAGCCTAGAAATCACTTAGCCCCAAGACACTCTGAGCAGTGGGTTGCTAGGACAACAGGGTGTCATGTGACATTAGGTTGCTAAAAGGTATAAATAAACAACCCTGCAGTGAGGGGTCAGTACCTTTCCTCCCATCAGGAGAGTAAGGGCTCCACCTGACCCCAGCTTTGCCCCTTTATTTTTCTCATCCCCTCATGGTCCTTCACCCCAAGAACCTCAGGAGTCACGTGGGTCGTGACATATGGCACCAGAACATGGACAGGATAAGAGATTGAGGGCGAGGGGACACTCCTCATTTGCAACTAGTGGAAGAAGTGAATTGGTATAGGTCAATAGTCATCATTGGAGTGTATTGATATTGGCTTCATCAGGTGTAAAGCGTGGGACATTGAAACTTCCTTTTTCTCTTGGGCCAGTTAAAAACAGGCCTGTGAGAAACCCCTTCCCTTTCTTAAAAAAAAAGTACATTGATTATATCATCTGTCTAACTATGGGACAAACATATTCGAAAGAATCACAATTATATAAGGAATTGTTTGTCTCATGCTTGATCCCAGTATTTATATTCCTTCTGTGGATCCAGGTAAGACAGGGTCTTAATAAAAATCATAAGCTTCTTGAGACAAACACAGTGGAACTGACTCCAGGTACTGTTTTAGAATTGAATCTTGAGCAGGAAAAAGATGGTGGAATGACAGCCACCCCGATAACCTCAACTGAGCCAAAAAATGGCAACTCCTGCCTTTTTGGCTCAAATTTTGCAGCGTCACAGGTTAGAACTTTCACCTCTTAGGGAGTAGAGCCAGTGTCTCTGTCTCCCTTACAATTCATGCTAAAAGAAGCCAGATGGGTGGGGGAGTACATAGAGGATTTTCAGCATATCTACCTGGTGACTAAACTTCCAATCCCCAGTAGCCAGAGACAAATTATAATCACTCAGGTCATCAGTTCGCAGCCTAAAGGAAAGAGAAAAAACAAAGCTACTTGTTTTTGTTGTGGGGGGAGGGGGCATTTTGCCAAAAGTTGTGTTGCTGCACCTGTAGGGGCAACATGGCCACTCTCTGTCACTTCAACAAAACCTTTGATTATCTGTCCAAAGTGTAGACGGAGGTATCATTGGGCCACTTGATGTAAAGTTAAAACTGATGTGGAAACCAGGCATGGTGGCACCCCGCCTTTAATCTCAGCACTCAGGAGGCTGAGGTAGGCAGAGCGTTGTGAGTTCGATGCCAGCTTGGGCTACAACTTGAGCACAAGGCCGACCTGAGCTACATAGTGCGACCCCGCCTCAAAGAACTAGGGCTGGGAGTTTGGCTCAACAGCTTAAGCGCCTGTCTGGCAGATGCGAGGCTGTGAGTTTGATCCCCGGTGCCGCAAAAAAAACAAAAAACAAAACAAACAAACAAAAAAACTGATGTGGAAAGCCTTCCTGTTCCAGAAGAAAAACTTCCAGCAGGGCCTACAACAGGCCTCCCAAAGAGTAGAGGTGCTACAACCCAGACAACTTCCCTGAGATGGCATGGCCCTGCTTGGCCTGGCAGGCTCCTAGTGGTTAGGGCGGTAATGTGGTCCTGATTTGTGGTTTACTGATTTTCATTTCCAAAATACTCTCACAAAAGACAATTTCAAATAACCAATGTGACAATAACTAACCTGTAAAACTTCTAAAATTCAACATTTGGCTTTCACGAGCTGATAATTGACTGACTCCAGCATATCACTGTCTCACTATGGCTTTGTAGTAAGTCTTGATATCTGGTAGTGTAAATTCTCAAATTCCATTGTTTTTCAAAATTATTTGCTTCAGGGGTACTTGTTCCAAATTCGCAATTTTTTTTTCAGCACCGAGAATTGAGCTCACAACCTCATGCCTGCCAGGCAGGCACTTAAGCCACTGAGCCAAACCCCCAGCCCTGATTTTTTGAGGTAGGGTCGCACTTAGGTAGCTCAGGCCAGCCTTGCATTCATGTTGTAGCCCAAGCTGGCCTCAAACTCACAATGCTCCTCCTCCCTCAGCCTCCTGAATGCTGGGATTAAAGGCATGCACCACCATGCCGGGCTCTAAATTCGCGATTAATGTAACTCTACATTTATTTAGGTCTTTTTTGCTTTCTTAAGTCGATTTTAGTTTTCAATACACTGACATACACCGAATTGCTAAATTTCTTGAGTTTGTTTCCGGCAAAAAGTATTGTAAATTTACATACTTCAGGGGAAACAGGAAAAAAAGTTTAGAGCAAAATTAGGTTAAAAAAAAAAAACCAACACAAATATAGCTGGACCTCTACAGATTTTAAAGGATTATTTAACAGGGAGAAACTGTTGCTTTATGCTCCTCTCTCTACACTTACAGGCCCCCAAGCAGGGGAGGGAACCAAAGAGCTCCACCAAGCCTGGAGTTTGGCCCAGACAAGGGAAGTGAAAAAACAATACTGCTTGTTTCAACTGCAGGGGGAAATTAAGGTTATGGTTCAATCTACTCAAAACATGGTTCAAATCTCCCAGATTCTTAATTGGTTATTCTTCCCTTGATAAAAATTGGAAAATCTGTAAATAAAGAAAGGGTATCTAAGGGTTTTGGGTCTTCTGATACTTGCTGGGTTCAACAGATTAAGCAGGATCACCCTGAGGTAAAATTGGTAATTAAAGAAAAAGCATATAAAGGGCTTTTAGACACAGGAAAAAATGCTTCAATTATTGCCCAGTGCCATTGGCCTATGGCATGGCCTCTGGATGTGACAACTACAGATCTACAGGTGTGAGCAATGTTTTCCAACCTTATAAAAGTGCTAAATTGATTTAACCTGGAGGGATGCAAAGTGTTTACTTTACTGCCACATGCAAATTGACTTGCTTTTGAGTTACAAATTTATGATCAATTTAGAATAGTAGCCACAAGGGTGTGGAGACTTCCTTCAATGGGTCAGAGAGACATTCCAAAATTTGATTTCTAGTCATCAGGGTCTAAAAACATTTCAGACTTTTGCCGTTAAAAATACATATAAGTGGCGTAAGGCACAGAGAACTTCCCCTGGGGGGGCCTGGCCTGGCTTGTGAGGCAGGTCCTGTGCTGCAGAGCTGAGATTTGCAGCCCTGCCTCCCATGTGCTGAGGAGCAAATTCCCCTGGGGCCTGCCAAGCCTTTCAGTGGCTGCCACACCAGCAGCACTGCAGCACTTGGCCCAGGCCAGAAGGCAGGACATGGTTCAGGAGAAGTGGGACATGGCTCTGATGCGCCCAAACCAACCCGGTTTTTCCCATCACCTATGCATGCGCTTTATGCATCAAAAGTTTACACCGCACTATTGCCTGGATCCCCAACAACAGCAGGGCCTCCAGGCCAGAGCAGGAGCACAACCCATGTGTCACAATGGCAAGAGAGAGCCCAAGGTGCCTAAAAACAAATGCAGTTTTTTCTCAGTACCTTACCACAAAAATTCCTTATAATCTTCAGGTCTAAAAATAGTTAAACATGCTCACAATTTAAATTTCAAAAAACAAAAGGGAGAGTTCACCTCAGGATAGATTTCACTTGACAGTAAAATTTTGAAATTCTAATAAAGATATAACTACCGCAGCAAGAAGACAATTCAATCAAATAAAGGCTACATAGATTCCTTTGGAAAGATCTTCATACTGGAAAATAAAAGCACCCAGCTCAGTGTTAATTTGGGGTAGAGAGTATGCTTATGTTTTTCCAGGAAATGCTAAATGGCCTATCTGGGTTCCAGTGTGTGCTGTCCGGCTCCAGCATGGATCCAAACTCAGAGAAGGAGTTGATTCCACCTCTCAAGAAGCAGAAGCTCAGTCCTATGACAGTGATGCCTGAGACCATGTCACAACTGATAGAAAAGGATGAAGTTAGAGCCAAACTTAATTGACCCAAGATGCCCAGAAGATGGTAACAAACAATAAAACCAGAAGTCTAAATAGATAACAGTATATGCTAAGTCCTATGATAAAAATATATATTAATTATAGATAAGATTGTGTCCTTTCCAAATTCTTTTATAAGAGATCTCTGCAAACTGACCTACAATAAATTTCACTAGTCTATTTATAACAAATTCTACAATTATAAAAAATTAATGTAATTCAATTTGGCTAAAAATATATTTGAGTGCACTTTGATTGTGTAAGGTGTTTGTCAGTCTGCCTGTGTATCTGTCTGTTTGTCCAGTCTGTTTGTAAGCGGTTGTTGGAAGTCAGCTGAGCTAATGATCGCTCACACCTGTGGAGCCAAAAGTTCAAGTGCCTGTACAGGCGCTTCATGCCCACGAAGCGCCTAAATGCCCTGAGGGCATGGGGTGCTGGAGGTGACAGATGTTTCAACCCCAAGACTATGGAGTATAAGAAGTGAGCTAGTTCAGCAAAGGGGCATGACAGAAATGTATAAATAGCTCTGGGAAGTTAGAGAGTCCTTGTGGACACAAACAACTCTGTGTTTGTTTCTATGTCTGTTTGAATCTATACAGACTGTCTGTCCATATTTGTCCATTCTGTAAATAGCTCTTCCTTTTTATTTTGAGCTCAACAATTTTTCTTTTTTTTTTTAAATTTTTGGATCATTTAATCAAAGTTTAATTTGGGTAATAGACTTAAAAAGCATGGTTCCACCTGGGTTCCCAGTTAGTCCAAATGTTGCTAAAATTGGTTATGTAAAAGTAATGCATATTTTTGTTTATCATGACTTGAGAGTCTCTCATTGTTCAAAAATATTATGTTAAATGTTATAATTGGGTTTTTCATAAGTCATCAAAAATTATTAAGATGAGTAAACAAAATCCTTCGGGGGATTATTGGACAGGACTCCATTTGATGAATAAGAAAGCAGCTGCCTGGTAACATTTTTAACCAGTTATTGTTCATTGATTGGAGGCCCCAATGATCTCCATAGCCTTATGAGAGACACCACAACTAAAGATATATAATATATTATTGTAATATGTTCGCATTGGTCATCATCAAAAGAAATAATACAATAAGATTTTTTTTTTTTGCGGCACCGGGGATTGAACTCACAACCTCGTGCCTGCCAGACAGGCACTTAAGTCACTGAGTCAAACTCCTGGCCCCGGTTTTTGAGGCAGGGTCACACTGGGTAGCTCAGGCCGGCCTTGTGCTCACGTTGTAGCCCAAGCCGGCCTTGAACTCACAATGCTCCTCCTACCTCAGCCTCCCGAGTGCTGGGATTAAAGGCGTGTGCCACCACTCCCGGCAATACAATAAGATTTTTGATTTAGATGTACCCATACAAAGGCTTTAATGCAGCTATGATAGATTGTTATTAACTTTATGGTATATTTATATATTCTTGCCTTCAGTTGTACAGGTCTTAAAAAATGTAAAACAGATTATTTATGATGACAAACTTTTGTTTCAGATTTGGACCTCTGTCTTTAACAAAAACTTATGAGATGTACATCCCACTAAAGGTCAGCAAGTTAGGTAAAAACTTTTATGTATTAGATAGGGATGATTGACCAAAAAGGGGGTATCTTATGTTAACAAATGTAAATTCAAATGCGCTAAAAAATATTATGATTGTCATGTTACAACATTAGGTATGGTTTTGATTTCTAATTTTCTGTGTAAAATATATAACAACATTCTACAAGTATTCAAATGTTAGAACATCTGTGGTTGTTTTAAAGAATAATGGTTCTATTTTATGTTCTGAGATGTTTGATATTTAGATATGATGATAATGTTATGCTTTCTGCCTCTACTACATTGTACTGTTGACAATCTTTTCTTCTGGATGTTCAACAACTGAGGTTTAGAGACCAGCGATTAGAGGGATAGATGGACTAAGAGGGTAGCCAATATTTTGGACCTAGCCCTCCAACGTCAGTGAGGACCCAGGACACTGGAGAACTTCTGCTGTGACATCCAATACTCAGTGAGTCCCTGATCTTCTGATCAAGGAGCCTATGAGACCACAGAGGAAAGTGATCATCAGTGTGTGGTATGCTTTATGAGAGTCACCAGGAGAATAAATCTCCCAGGCTTTCACAGAAAGCAACTTGGTCAAGCAATGGCCATGACTCATCCAAATGGTTGACACTGACAAGAACTAAGAGGTGCTATGTAGGGTTCCAAGACATTTCTTGAGGAGATTTAACTGACCTTGATAAGTAACCAAAAACAGATTGCTTTTAAAACAGGTCTCACCTTAACTTGGTCTTGAATATCCTGCAGAAAACATACTACTACTAGAGGCATGTAAAACAATGCTAAAGGAATATATTAAAAAAGAAACTTAAATCACTAACGTCTTCTGACAATTGCCAGCTACACTGGTAGCTGACTATGGTTATGGATTAATGGACTGCACAGGGTTTTAATTGCAGAATGCAGAGACTTAAAAACATTGGACTGCACTTAAAATAAAAAGATCTTCTACAGAGCTTTCCAACACAGCTCCTCCAACTTCAACTGACTGCTTATCCTGTGCAACAACAAAACAAAAGATATGGATATGTTGGGAGCTGTTGAAGCTGGAAATTGACTTAGGGCATGATCCGGACATGATCATTCCAAGAACAAAGACAGCCTAAGGCAAGTCACTATTTCAGCCTAGAGAACACCTAGCCCCAAGACAATCTGAGCAGTGGGTTGCTAGGACAACAGGGTGTCATGTGACATTAGGTTGCTAAAAGGTATAAATAAACACCCCTGCAGTGAGGGGTCAGTACCTTTCCTCCCATCAGGAGAGTAGGGCTCCACCTGACCCCAGCTTTGTCTCTTTCTTTATTTTTCTCATCCTCTCATGGTCCTTCACCCCAAGAACCTCAGGAGCTGTGTGAGTCATGGCAGAGACCTTGTCTCAAAAAAAAAGGGCCGGGGATTTAGCTCAGTGGCCTAAGCTCCTGCCTGGTAGGTGTGAGGTTGTGAGTTAGATCCCAGGTACCAAAAAAAAAAAAATCAGCAAGATTCTTGAGATTCCTTTGATGAGATGATAGGGAGGCACACCCCACCTTTCTTGGTTACCTTCCTCTCGCTGAGACAAAATACCCAACATGCAAAATTAAGGAAGGAAGGGTTCATTTAGCTCACTGTGGAGGTTCCAGTCCATAATCAGCTGGCTCCAAGACAGGGTGACACTGAGGGGCAACACTTCAAGGCAGTAGCCAGCAAAAGTGGCAGGAGCAAAAACCAGTAGAACAAGCCTCTTTTCCTCCCTTATATTTTATGCAGGCCACCCTCAGCCCCCCAGAGAAGATGCAGCACTCATAAAATCTCTGTGCCCTCCTGTTGCACAGAGTAAGGATATTTACAAAGTAAGGATCCTGGGTCCCTGCTGAGTCTCTTAGTTTAACTTCTAAACTTCTCAAGTTGACACAATGGGAATTTAATATGTATCATTATGTTTAAAATTCACTTCAGCAAGATTCTTGAGATTGCTTTGATGGGATGATAGGGAGGCACACCCCACCTGTGCCTTGGCTTGGGTCAGGCAAGTTTTTCCTGTGGCAAAGCACAATTGTTGGAGGAGAAAGTGCTTTTCCTATCGGCTGCATGCTTAAAAATTAAATTTATAAGCCTCACTGACCTCTGGATTCCACATTAGTTCCCCATGTTGCATAATCCTTTAGACACTGAATTTACCCATCTTTACATCTTCATCCAGTTTTGTTTGACTTCTACTTTGCATCCTTCACTAGTCTGGAAGTATCATAAGGGCAAAAACTATATATGGTTCAACTTTGTACACACTCTAATGTAGAAATGTCAAGTTGCAAATAATTAAAATTTACATTAATATGACAATGATGAAGTATGCACAC
The DNA here is from genome assembly GCA_004363535.1 of Dasyprocta punctata. Lineage (NCBI taxonomy): Eukaryota > Metazoa > Chordata > Mammalia > Rodentia > Dasyproctidae > Dasyprocta > Dasyprocta punctata. Next base: position 10,585 of record RJWM01023355.1, read on the forward strand.
TGTGGGAAATCTTCAGATATAAAATAGAAATAATGCACACAGTGAAATAGAATTATATTAAAACTATGTTTTATTGAAAAATTGACAGAATGAAGAATTATATATCTATATAATATATATTAGTTTATTAAGAAGTTCTAGTTTTTCTGGTATGGACATTTATATGCTTTATATTTTCTAGCAATTATTGGCATCTTCGGTCTGTGAAATTTCCCCCTTCTCATTGAATAATGAATCCTTTTAATGATATTTATTTTCTCATCTAGTGAGTCACTTCCACTCATTAAAAGGGTCTTATTTTGAGTTCTTAAAATTTAACTTATGCATATGAGAAGGAAACCAAGAGATTAGGGGGGAGAAATGACTTTACAAAAGGAGAAATTATGAAATACTTGTACATGTGTACATGTACCAGATCCCTACAAGGTACCATGTATGGGTCTAACATTCATAGAGGGAGGGAAGAGAGATGAAATGTCACATGCATGTACCAGTTCCCACAGTAATAAATGTAATCATTATGTACTACAAATATACCCATAAAAATCATTTAGTTTTGTTCTAGTTGTTAAACTTTTATTTTGAAATACTTTTAGTTTTAAAGAATGGCACAAAGACTTTCTGCATACACTACACCCAACTTTCCCTAGTAAATATGATATGTTTATAAAAACTAAGAAGTTAGTATTTGTGTAAGTCTATTAATGTAAAGACTTTATTCAGATTCTACTAGGTTTTCCACTAATGTAATGCTTATGTTCAAAAATTCAATCCAGAACACACTGTTGTACTTATTTAGCATGTCTTTTTAGTCTTCTTTACTCTTAGTCTTTCCTTGTTTTTCATAACTTAGACACTTTTTTGTCTTTTTGAGACAGGGTCTTGTGATACAGTTCAGGCTACCCTTGAGCTCTCTTTGCAGCCCAGGCTGCTCTCAAACTTGCAATGATCCTCCTGTCTCAGCCTCCCGAATACTGGGATTACAGGTATGCACCAGCACACCCGGTCACTTTAGCCACTTTTTAAAACAAGTATTTTGTAGAGTGTTCTTTGATTTATGTTTTATGTTTTCTCATGGTTAGATTTGGGTTATTGATTTAGAAAAATACCAAAGAGTTGAAGTATTTTTTTCATTATAAAGTCAGAGTTCTATGACATCAACATGACTTTTTATTGGTAATGTCATCTTTGATCATTTGATTAAGGTTATCTGGTGGATCTCTCTACTTATAGAGTTAATATTTCCCTATTTTTCATAGTTTTATGTGTTAGAAACGTGTTTCTAAGTCTAATCCATAATGAAGCAGAGGAGAATTAAAATCTACCTTCTTGTGTTAGCTTTTTGTCACTGTGAGAAAAAAGTCTGACATACACAATTTAAAGGAGTAAAGATTTATTTTTGCTCATGGTTTCAGAAGTTTCAGTCCATTATCAACTGGCAACAAGGCAGAAACATTGTACCAGAAGGACATAGCACAGGAAATCCCTGACTTCATGGAAGGTAGAAAACAGAGAGAGAGAGAAGAAAGATCTAAAGCAAAAAGGGCAAGGCACCAGATACATACCAAAGTTCATGCCCCCATGATCCACTTCCATAGAATAGTTTTGAACTCCTGTTTCCATCACCCCTGAATAATGCCATAAAATGCCAACAGCTAGCAATCATAACATTCCTTGAAGAAGGAATATCAGAAATTATGTGGATATATGGTTGAAAACAACTAGAGTAATTAAAAAAACTTGGCACAAATAATTTGAGATTGCAAGTATCCAGTGAATTTTGCCTGCAACAATTGCTACTGTAATGTGTTGATGACGATTTTTTAAAATATCCTTCATTCCTTCTACAGTCAGTATTTCAAATTACAGTAATATCTCAGTTCACAAATTCTTCTATTTGCAATAATTCATTTTGCAAGCAACAATGGTCCTCACAATTTTGTCTCCATTTGCAAACTCCCATTAGGTGACAAATGACCATGCCCATCTTCCACACAGAAACATGAATGCAGTCATTCCCAAAAATTGTAAAATGAATTAAGTTTATAAACCAAGGTATCAGTTTATTTCATAAGGTATGCTTTCCGTTTCCCATTACCTTATTTGTATACTGATATAATCATTTGTTCTGACAGTGTAATTTATGGATTTTTAATTCTTTGGGCTATAATCCAATAAAATTAACTCAGATGCAGTTAAAGCTTTGTTTTTGCTAATCAATATACAGTTGTTCTAGACATTTTTATTAGCAGATGTTTACAGTACATAATGATTGCACTCATTGTATGGAATTAGCAAGTATACATAATGCATCCCAATTCTTTTTTTCCCCTTCCCCACAAACCCCGTTTTTGCAAGCATCAGATTCATTTATTTATAGTTTCTTACAAAGTTGTCACACATACAGTTTAACAACCTGACTGATAAGTCAATGAATATAGAGTCCACGACAATGACTCATGCAAGTCTGTTTCACGGATCTGCACTTTGAAGACCCAAAGGTCAGTGGTTGAAGCCAGAAAGTTTGTACCAGCAGGATGAAGGATCTGTGTCAGTAGGTTGAGGGTTGTGCAGTGAAGCCAGGAAACAATGCTCAAAGGACCAGATTTCTCCTGAAAAGAACCACAGCCATCTTCATCAAAGAGGTCCTGAGCTCCTGCAACAATGAGAGCAGCTGAGTTCACATCAGGAAGCCAGCATGACAAGCTTTTCCTGGAGATTAAACAACACACCATCTTCCCCTCCAGACTTAAGAAGTGATACTCCAAGTAAGGAACAGAGCTCCCCCAAAATGAACAGCAGCTATTCTCAACAACAAGGTTCTAAACTCCTTTGACAATGAGAACAGCCAAGTTCATATCAGGAAAGAAGTTCAACAAGCTCCTCCTGGAAAGCCCATGTCAACAGGAGAACAAACAGCACTGAGCAATAACTCTTCCTCTCCAGTTCTCCCTTTTCTGATGCCAATAATCCTCAAGTGAGCCCCCCACACTTGACACCACGCTGATCCAGTTCAGCTGGTATTCAGTTTACTATCAGTTTTCAATCCACGACAATTTTCAATGGAATATATACCAAACTGAGGAGTCCTGATGTCTTAGCAAGGATGGCTTTGCCAGTTCATGAACAAGAAGTATGTTTCGAGCTCTACCTGGTCACATGATTCAGTGCAACCCACCAGGGGAATGCCCAGCCAGCCTCGCAGGACAAAGAGGTACTGAGCACAGCCCAGCCCAGGACCCCAGAGCTGCTCATCAGGGACTGGCCAGCATAGCTGCAGGGCCTTGGAGAGCTTGGACTCTGCCCATCAGAGCAAAACGCACGAGCTTCATTGTGCAGTACAGCAGCTGGCATGGTGGGTCCTAGAGGTTGTGGGCCCACCCAGCCAGGAGCAAGACCCTGGCACTGTAGGCCTGGGACTCTCCCAGGTTTGCCTGGCACTGCAGAGGCTCTGAACTTCTTGCAGCCAGACTCAGGGTCCAGGTGGTGCCACCCTCGAGGGTATGCTCTGCCTAGCTGCCTGCATCTGGGAGGTCTTGGCCCCCACCCAGTAAGGTGGAGGCTCCAGCAGCACACTCCAGGAGTGTGCCCTCATTAGCTGTGTGGAAGATCCAGATCTACCTGGACCCGTGACTCAGCTCAGCCCACCAGGGGAACACCCACTCAGCCTCACAGGACACAGAGCCACACAGGTCCCAGAAGAAAATGTCAAAACAAAAGACCAAGAGGTAGTCTCAATCCCCCAGCTGATGGAGAAGAAACACAAGAGACACCTAAATGGAAGACACTGGGAGTCACACAACTGAACTTTCAGAAATGATAGCAAATGCAGTAAAGAAACAACCCAATGAAGCTACAGAGAAACTCAAATCAGAAAAATCTCTCAGCTAAAAAATGAAATGACAATCATTATGAAAGAAATGTGTGTATCGAAAGAAGAGCATAAGAAATAAGAAAAAATAGAAGAACATAAGAAAATGACAGAAACTTTGAATGAGTAATATAAGACACAAACAGAATGCATGAAACAGATGCAAAGGGAAATGCAGGAAAGGAAAAATTCCATGGAAAGTTTGAAAAACCACTTGAATAAAGCTAAAGATAGAATATCAGACCTTGAAGACAGCATGGGAGATCATGGCCATGAAAGAAAAGATCTCTTAAAAATAGTAAGGAACCAAGAAACAACAATTCAACAGCTGCAAGATGATGGCAAGTGACATAACGTAAGATTAATAGGCATAAATAAAAAAGCATGCATCAATACTAATGACCTGCAAAGACTATTCACAAAAATAATAGCAGAAAACTTTTCAAACATGGGAAGAGAATCTGAAATACAGGTAACTGAGGCATACAGAACCCCAACTAACCATAACCAAAATAAATCTTCACCCACATATATAATAATTAGGGTATCAGAAATATAGCACAAGAACAAAATACTAAAAGCTGTCAGAGAAAAGAAACAGATCACTTATGAAGGAAAGCCTATCAGAATTACAGCACACTTCTCAACATAAACCTTTAAATTAAGAAGAGCTTGGAGTGAAGTATTTCAAATCCTGAAAGAAAACAACTTTCAAGCCACATTGATGTACCCTGCAAAACTATCCTTAAAAATTGATGGAGAAATAAATACTTCCTTGACAGAGAAAAACTGAAGAAATTTATGGCCACCAAACCAACACTACAAAGAGTACTGAAAGACACTCTAGGAAGAGACAAAGATAGCTACAATCTTAAGAACAACAAAAGGAAACCACTAAGCAAGGCAAATAATTAAACAGAAATTGTAGAAAAAAAATGACAGAAAGATATCATGACAGGGATGAGCCAGTACATATCAGTTACATCAATCAATGTAAATGGTCTCAGCTCACTAATAAAAAGAAACAGACTAGCAGAGTGGGTTAAGAAACAAAATCCAACAATATGCTGTGTACAAGAATCACATTTCACTCAAAAGGAAATTCACATACTAAAAATCAAAGGCTGGAAAACAATACTCCATGCAACAGGAACCCAGAAAAAAGCAGGGGTAGCTATTATGTTTACAGACAATATGAACTTCAAACCAAAAATGATCAAAAGAGATAAAGAAGGTCACTACATACTTGTTAGAGGAAAACTTCAAGAGGAAGAGATTACAATCATGAATATATATGCACCGAATATGGGAGCACCCAACTATGTAAGACAATTCTTAGTAAACAAAATAATTAAAAAAAGACAATTCTTAATAGACATGAAAAACCAAATAAGCAATAATACAGTTATAACGGGTAACCTTAACACCCCACTGTCACAGAGAGACAGATCAACCAAACAAAAACTCAGCAAAGAAATAACAGAACTGAATCAAACTTGTGAATAAATGGACCTAGTAGATGTGTACCGAGTATTCCACACATCAACATCAGAATACACATTCTTCTCAGCTGCACATGGGTCATACTCTAAAATAGATCATATACTGGTCCACAAAACATGCTTAAGTAAATGCAAAGGAACTGAAATAATTCCATGCATATTATCTGACCATAGCACAACAAAATTGTAAATGAATGACAGAAAAGCCTACAATAACCGCATAAACTATGGAAATTAAATCATACTTTCCTAAATAACCAATGGGTCACAGAAGAAGTTAAAGAAGAAATTAAACAATATCTACAATTGAATTAAAATGCATACACAACTTACCGGAACTTGTGGGAGAGAATGAGAGCAGTCCTCAGAGGGAAGTTTATAGCACTAAACCCTCACATGAGAAAAATGGAAAGAACACACATAAACAACCAAAAGCTGCACCTCAAATTTCCAGAAAAAGAAGAGCATGTCAAGTCCAAAGCCCAAAGAAGGGAGGAAATTATCAAGATTAGAGCAGAAATTAACAATTGAAACTAAAAAAACATTACAAAGAACTAATGAATCGAAGAGTTGGTTCTTTGAAAGAGTAAATAAAATTGATAAATCCCGAACCAACCTTATCAAAAAGAGGAAAGAAAAAACTCAGATTCATGCAATAAGAAATGAAAAGGGTGAAATCACTACAGACCCTGTGGAAATACAGACAATCATTAACACCTACTTTGAAAACCTTTACTCGCATAGATTCAATAACACAGAAGAAATGGACAGAT
>RJWM01023355.1:16830-32378 GCA_004363535.1 Dasyprocta punctata
GGTTTATACATTGTGTCAACTTGAGAAGTCTAGCAGCTTAATTAAGTAAGGCAGCAGCTCTACATCCTGGGGTGTAGAGCATAAGCATTTACCTGGCCATTGTGTCAATTTGAGAAGGCCAAAAGTTTAGTTGAGAGACTCAGCAGGGAGCCAGGGTTCTTACTTTGTAAACATCCTCATCCTGTGCAAAGGAAGGCAAAGATGTTTGTGAATGCTACACCCACCCTGGGGGGGGTGTCCTGTGTATTATATAAAGGAGGAGAAGAGGCTTGCTCTTGCTCTTGCCCCTTTTTACTTTGGCTGCTTTTGTTCGGTTGCTGCCTTGAAGTGCTGTCCCCGTGCCATGCCACCCTGCCTTGGAGCCAGGTGATTGTGGACTGAAACCTCCAAAAACTGTAAGCTAAATAAACCTTTCCTTCCCTAATTTTGTGTGTCAGGTGTTTTGTCTCAGCAACGAGTAAAAAGTAACCAAGACAGATTCCTAGAAACTTATGAATTACCAAAGTTGAATCAAGAAGATGTAAAGCTGCTGAATAACTGAATTTCAGCTAATGAAATTGAAAATATAATCAAGACCCTACCAACAAAGAAAAGCCTGGGCCCTGATGGATTCACTGCTGAATTCTACAAGAAATATAGGGAAGACTTAATGCCAACACTCCTCAAACTCTTCAGTGAAATTGAAGAGGAAGTAAGTCTGCCTAACTCATTCCTGGAAACAAGTATTACCCTAATACCAAAACCAGAGAAAGACCCAACCAAAAAAGAAAATTACAGGCCAATCTCCCTCATGAACATAGATGCAAAAATCCTCAATAAAATACTGGCAAATAGAATACAGCAAGTTATCAGAAAGATTATACACCACGACCAAGTGGAATTCATCCCAGGAATACAGGGATGGTTCAACACATGCAAATCAATAAATGTAATATACCATATCAACAGGGCCAAGGACAAAAACCACATGATCATCTCAATAGATTCAGAAAAATCTTTTGACAATATCCAACACCCATTCATGATAAAAACCCTACAGGAAATCGGACCAGATGATCTCTACCTCAACCTGATAAAAGCCATATATCATAAACCAACAACCAACATCTTACTAAATGGACCAAAACTGAAAACTTTCAACCTAAAATCAGGAACAAGACAAGAATGCCCCTTATCACCACTCCTATTCAATATAGTTCTGGAAATACTAGCCAGAGCAATTAGACAAGAGAAAGAAATAAAAGGAATAAGGATAGGAAAGGAAGAAGCAAAATTAGCATTATTTGCAGATGATATAATACTCTTCATAAAAGACCCCCAAAAATCCATTAGAAGACTTCTAGAAGTAATAACCAAATTCAGTAATGTTGCTGGATACAAGGTGAACACTCAAAAATCAATAGCATTCCTGTACACAAACAACAAATCACTCACAGAGAAATAAGGTAAACCACACCCTTCACTATAACATCGAAAAAAATGAAATACTTAGGAATCAATCGAACAAAGGAAGTAAAAGATCTATACAGTGAAAATTACATTACTCTGAAGAAGGAAATCAAAGAAGATTTCAGAAAATGGAAAGATATTCCGTGTTCATGGATAGGAAGAACAAGCATTGTGAAAATAGCCATTCTCCCAAAATTATTATACAGATTTAATGCAATCCCAATTAAATACCACTTGCTTCACAGAGCTAGAGAAAGAATTCCTGAAATTCATCTGGAACCAGAAGAGACGTAGAATAGCAAAGGCAATTCTGGGTAACAAAGGGAAGTCAGGAGGCATCACAATCCCTCACTTGAAACTATACTACAAAGCTACTGTGATAAAATCAGCATGGTACTGGAATCAAAACAGACCTGAAGATCAATGGAATAGATTAGAAGATTCAACCACAACTACAAACACACTTAGCCACCTCATCATTGACAAAGGGGCCTAACATGTACATTGGAAGAAAGACAGCCTCTTTAACAAATGGTGCTGGAAAAACTGGCTTTCTATATGTCATAAACTAAAACTAGATCCATGTCTTTCACCATGTACTAAAATAAAGTCAAAATGAATCAAAGATCTGAATATTAAAACAGAGACACTAAATTTGCTAGATGACAATGTAGGTAAAAATCTTGATGACATAGGAGTGGTCAGAGAGTTCATGAACAAAAATCAAATTGTACAGGAAACACTTCCCAGAATCAACAACTCGGATCTCATCTTGCTAAAAAGTTTTTGCATGTCAAAGGAAATCTCCAACAGAGTGAAAAGAAAACCCACGAACTGGGAAAATATCTTAGCCAATTGTCCATCAGACAAAGGACTTCTATCTAAAGCATATAAAGAATTAAAAGAAATTAGGCCCCTAAAATTCAAGGACCCAATCCAAAAATGGGCATCTGAGATGAATACACACTTCTCAGAGAAAGAAATACAGATGACAAATAAATAGATGAAAAAATGTTCTACATCAATGGTCATTCGGGAAATGCAAATTAAAACAACAATGAGATTCCATCTCACTCCAGAAAGAATGACCAAGATTAAAAAATCAACCAACAACAAATGCTGGAGGGGCTGTGAGGAGAAAGGAACTCTTCTCCACTATTGCGGGGAGTGTAGACTGGTGCAAACACTGTGGATATCAGTGTGGAGATTCCTCAAGAAGCTAGGATTAGAGATCCCTTTCAACCCAGCTATCCCACTTCTGGGCATTTTCCCAGAAGAATGGAAAACATCATACCACAGTGATATTTGTGCACCCATGTTTATAGCAACCCAATTTGTAATAGCCAGATCTTGGAAATAACCCAAGGGCCCATCAATCAAAGAATGGGCAAAAGAAATGTGGTATTTTTTATACAATGGAGTACTACTCAGCTATTAAGAAAGATTGCATTGAGACTTTCATAAGTAAATGGACATGACTTCAGACCATACTCATAAGTGAGATAAATCAAACTTACATGTGTAAATACCGTATTGTCTCCCTAGTGTAAGAAACTGAAAAAGTATATATGATCCAAATTCTATAATAAATACTATGTAAGGGTAAAAAGCTGCTTGAAGAGCAAAAGTAATTGGGAAGGGAAAAGGGGGAAAGAGGGAAGGGAATAGGAAAAGGTATAAATCTGTATGTATGTATATATTAGGATACCTAAAATGAACATACTGCTGAATGTATTAGTTATTGAGAATGATCGGTTAATACTCATATGATTAGATCAATTTTACTTGTCTATATCTGTTAATGTAAACAACCATTTCAAAGAGAACAATACACATATTGCAACCATTGTCAAGTTTCTATCATTCTGTTTTGTAAACCTATAATATTACTGTTGTGCATTTACTCTAGTCATTTGTCTCTTTTAATTTTTGTCTTTCTTATATGTGTCTTTTTTTCTCTTAAATAAATATAAACCACAACAACATCAAAAAGGTAATAACAAAGAAATAAAAGCAATAAATGTCCTATGTCCACCTATCATCATTTTAGGGAAGGCAGGACATAGGAATCGCTAAGATGAAAGTCTCGGTGTTTGGGGTCAAGTTTGTGTAGATGGTCAAGTTATCTCTGATGGCAAGGTCTTGGACTGGAACAATGTCATTTGTGATTATTTTATCTCTAGTAATGAACTTCAGGACTGAGGCAATGTCATCTGGAAGTGGAACTAGGATATTTTTTACAAGAGTATACCCACTTAGTTTTTTTTTTTTTTTTTTTTTTTGAGTCATACTTTTGTGTCACTTGGATTTTCTGAGGCTGGGATGCTTGAAGAATTTGAAGGCAATATTGAGTTGCCCTTCCGCCTTGCTGTGGGGGAAAGTTCCTCACATCAGAGTAGCCAGGAAGCAGAGAAAGGAGAAGAAATGGAGGGAGATAAGGTCATGTTCCCAGTGAAGTACATTTTCTGACCAGGCAACATCCAACAGCGCATTCAATTGTGGATTTGTCAGTGGATCAATCCACTTATGAGTACAGTACACTCATGATGCAATTACCTTCAGCACACATGAGTACTTGGGGGGGATGTTCCAAATCCAACATGTATAATGCTATGGCTTGTATCTAGATGTACCTCCAAAGCCTCATGTAGTCATAGGTAGGGCTTTTCAGAGGTGACTGAATCTAGGGTGTGTGCTGCTGGGATTAAGGATGTGACAATGGGATTGATTCATGGAATGATAGGATTTAGGCTGCCCCACCTTGGGTGTGAATGCTACCTGCCCTAAGGATGGGTACCCTGGACAAAATTGAGTCAAAAAGAGGGCCATTGCTTGTCACTTACTTGCTGATTGCTACTCGCTACCTTCTGCCTGCCTTAGTTTGACAGGGACTGTTTCTCCTATGCGATTGCCCTCTACCATGCCTTGGAGCCAGTCAACTATGAACTGAAACATCTACAAACTGTAAATCAAATAAACCTTTCCTCCTTTAAATTTGAGTGCTGGGTATTTTGTCTCAGCAATGAGAAAAGTAACTAAGACAATACATAACATAAAATTTAACATTTTAACCATTTGAAGTGTACAGTTCATTGATACTAAGTACATTCTCATTGGTGTGCAACTATTACTATTATCATGATTCAGAAATTTTTTCATCATCCCAAAATGAAGCACTATATCCATTAAATTGTAACTACCAACATCACCATCCTCACAATGCTTAGTAAATACTATTCTACTTTGTCTCTAGGATTTTAACTACTCCACATATTTTATGTAACTGAAATCATGCAACAGCTGTGTTTTTCTATCTTGCTTTAGCACAAAGTCTTCACGGTTCACTCAAGCTGTGCCATGTGCCAGTAATTTACTCCTTTTTAAGAATGAATAAATTGTCTTTGTCTATGTATAGAACATTTTGTTTATCCACTTGTCTGCTGCTGAGTATCACATGGAATTGGAATTGGCAGATTGAGAAATTGCCATACTGTTTTCCACAGTAGCTTTATTACTTCACAGTCTTATCAACTAGGTGCAAGAGTTTTGTAAGTATCTCCACATCTTTGCAAACACTTGTAATTTTCTGTTTTGTTTTGTCAGTTTTTAATAATATTTGCACTAGTAGATATTAAGTGATATTTAGTGATGTTGAGCTTCTTTTCATATGCTTATTGAGTATTCATGTTTCTTCTTTGGAAAAATGTGCATTCAAATCCTTTGTGTATTTTAAAATTGGGTTATTTTTCTACTTCTTGTTGAGGTGTAGTTTTCCACATATTTTATTACTTAGTCCCTTATCTATATTATTGTAAATGTTTTTATTATTGTAAATATTTTTCTTCTATTCTGCAGATTGCCTTTACATTGTTGATAACATTTTTTTCATACAAAGAATTGTTGATTTTGATGAAGTTTTCCATTTTTTTCTTTTAGGCCTATGATGTGGGTGGCATATCTGAGAGCTCATTGCCAAATCTAATGTTATGAAGTTTTCTCTCTATATTTTCTTTTAAGTGTCCCATACTTTTTAGCACTTGTATGTAGGTCTAATATATTTTGAGATAATTTTTGTATGTGTTGTAAAGTGAAGCTCCTATTCCATTCTTTTGCATGTGGATATCCAATTTTCTTAGCACCATTTGTTAAAAGGGCTACTTTTGCCCAATGAATGGTCTTAAAACCTTTGTCAAAATCATTTTACCATATATATAGGGTCTATTTATGCACTCGACTATATTTCATTGTGCTATATGTCTATCTTTCTGCCAATACCACACTATTTTGATTATTGCAAGTGATGGAACTGAAAGTTTGTGTTCTTTCCAAATTCAGATATTGAAAGCCTAACCCTCAGCATGACTGTATGTGAAGTAAGGAAATAATTAAGGTTGAACGAGTTCATGAAAGTGGGCTCTGTATTTATAAGATTGGTTGATTTTATAGCATTAGTGTCTTTGTAAAAAAAATATATCTAGGTATTTTTGCCTGTTTCTCGATCCTCCTCTTCACTGGGCCCACTGTACACAAAAGAAGTCATATGTGCACACAGAAAGAAGGCAGTCGCCTAAGGTCTTAGAGAACACTCATCAAACAATTCTGTTTGCACCTTGATTTCGCATATCTAGTCTCCAGAACTATGAGAAAACATATTTTTGTTCTTTAGAACCTCTCAAATTGTGGCATTGGTTATGGCAGCCCAATATGAATACTGATACAAAAATAGTCAACAACACACTAGTAAATCAAATCAAGCTGCGTATCAAAAGAAGTATACATCATTTCCATGTAGGCTTTATTCCTGGGTACAAGAATTATTCAACATGTAAAAAAAATCAAACAATGGATCACATTCACAAAATGAAGGAAAAAAATTTCAACAAACTAGGAGTAAAAGGGGATTGCCCCATCAAATTCTGTGTCTCTGGCTTTTAATAATTTGATTATAATATTCAAGTGTGTGTGTCTGTGTTTTCTATAGTTTAAGTTCATTGAGTTTCTATGATGTGTAGAATCATGCATTCTATCAAATTTGAGAAGTCTTCAGTCATCATTTCTTCAAATATTTTTTCCTCCTTTTTTAATCTTCATCTGGAACTTTATTGGTGGTACTAGGAATTGAACCCAGAGCCTTGTCCATACTCTGCAAGTGCTTTACTGCTAAGCCACACTCTGGCCCATAACCTGATGTATTGCATTTTTCATATATTGTTGGATTTGATTTTAATAAACTTTTGTAAAGAATTTTTGCATAAATCTAGGAATGTAGCTCAATTAATAGATAACTTCCCTAGCATGTTTTTTGTTCTCTTTTTTCCCCAATATTTTTCTTGGATTGAGTTGAAGATTCTATTTTATCTCATATACTGTCTTATTAGCTTTAACTTTTTTCATGGTTGTTTTAGGAGTTATAGCATCTTTAATGTATCAGACTTACCTGAATATTAATGCATAGAATAAGAATCTTAAAACTGTGTACTTTCCGTTTCTTTTCTTCTGGATTTTGTACTATAATTGATATTCATTTTTTACTACATGTTATAATCCTGCAATACACAGTAAATTGTGGGCAATCATACTGCACATATTACTTAGAAATATCAGTAGAAATTTCTCATCTTGAAAACTTGTCGACATCTGTGGTGGTGGGGAGCCAAGGTAGGAAGGAAGATCTAGGACACAGAATAATATCCAGAGGAGAGGATAAGAATGGAGCACAGCAGCAGAGGAACAGAAGTGCCTAACTCTTAGCCCACTGAATTTGAGCACAGGGAAGGCATCACTTTAGAAATGTCCTCTAAAAACTGAAAGGAATATGTCATATGTCAGAGGGAAAGAAAATTTGAAGAAAGTTTGCAACATCACTACATAATATGGTCCGTAGAGCACACTTAGAAGGTGATGATCTCTGATTCACTGATAAGTAAAAAGATATTTTAAAATGTTTCTCTTATTATATTTCTAAATAACAGATTCCAAGGAGTGAGCCAAAGTTGATATCATCGCAAGTGTTTAGTAAGTGCTCATATTGCTTTTATAAATGGTCAAATTCTTTTATTCAGTATATGTTAAGTACAGAAAAATATACATAAAAAAGAAGAAAACAAGGGGATTAAAAAGTTGTGTCATAAATTTTAAGTAAAAAAAGAATATAAAGAATGCTTTTTAAAACTACTTTATTAATGTCGCAATATACAATAAACATTTTTCCCTGCAATAGGTATATTCCGCTAATAAAAGTGATACAGTCTGGGTCAAAAATACAGTATTTTACTAGAAGCTGGTAATAGGAAACACATGCAAACCAGTGACATCAAAAGGTTTGAGACAGTACATCACAAACATGTAAGTTTAGGAAGCAGGTGTTTCTTTGTTAACTTCAGGGAAAACATCAAGATTCAGGGCATAAGGCAAAAGTCACTGTGATGGTCATGGTGCGGGGGGTCGATACCAACTGCCTGTAAGCTATGACTCAACTGCCTTTCCCTCAGCTTTTCCATGAGCTGTCTCACCTCCTTCCCAAACCTTTCTGCACTCTCACTGCTCATCCTTGCCTGTGGGTCTCCAAGCCCATGCATCAGGTTCCATCTATAGTTTAGGATGGGCTGCCTAACTTGGAACTTCCCACCATTTTCTCTAGGCACACAGTATTCACCAGCTTCCAAAGGCAAGGCCAAGGGCTCCCCTTTATTAGCATGTAGCTCCTTTTCATCTTTTTCTTCGTTTTCCTGCTGGGCATTTTCCACGTTGAGACCTTTTATCACTAGTTCTTGTTTGGATTCCATTACTCCTAGGAGACAAGAGACAGAGGGATTGAATTCTTAGTAGACTGATCAGCACCGAGGACAGAGGCCCTACAACACACTGAAAATTCAGAGGCCAAAATTTCCCAGTCCGTGCCCTTCCCTTCCCCAAAGTCCAGCATTTTTCCTGTAGATTCATCTCCTGGCCTCTGCAGGCATCGAAATGGAGGACAAGGGTGAAATGGGATACAGGGAAGAAGGAATGGAGGGAGTACTTGGGTCTGTCTGAGACTGAACTTTCCACACTCTCCGGTTCCCCCCAACTTGGGGCTATCCTTGTCTCCTACTTTGCTTTTTCACCCCTCTTCCCTTTCCCGCTCCCGATTCTTTACCCCAGGAAAGCCACTGAGGCCCTGGGCCCCTCGGACCTGCACAAGGCTCTGCGGCCCTGAGCATTGAGCACTCCCCCTCCTTATCCCAGAGTCTCCACCCGACTTCCACCGCTCCGCCCTGCCGCAGACCACCATTTTCTGCACCCGGAAGGACAGTGGTGGGGGGAAGGGGCGGGGCGTGGGAAAGTGTCTTACTGCCCCTCCCCTAGAGGCTGGTAGCCCCGCCACACACACAGGACCCCACACCTGCGACTGGATGCGGTGCCCCTGGCTTCATTGGTCATCCGCTGCTCGGCTCAGAGGCAGCCAGATCCCTAGGATGAGGTTCCGTACGCCACGTTGCTCTCCCATCCCAACCCCAGAGACCCCCTTTTGGAGTCCCTTACCCGCTCCTCTAACGCCTGCAGTTCCAGGCTGCCCCAGGCCCGCGTGCCCTGAGGGCTACCAGGAACAAGTAAGGCCTCTTAGACCTAGAGGCTGTGAGCAAGAACCAAGTCCGGTGGTGGTTGTGTTGGCATCACGTGGGGTTTCAGTCACTGCCCCCGGCTCCGCCCAGGTTCCCAGCCCCTACAGCTGTCGGAGAGCTGCGTGGCCCTCCCTCACTCCAAGTCTCTTTTAATAGCACCAGCCTAGGCCGGGTCGCTGCCTTCTTAGTGTTTCCCTGGGCCTTTATCTGGCTGACCAGAGAAGTGTAGTGTCTTTTCAGGGGTCGTTAGCCATTTCCATTTCTCTGGGGGAATTGCCAGTCCTACTCCTCCGCTCTGGGATACACCTTCCTTTTGCTGTACTTTCAGCTCTCCATTTCCCCTCCACCAAAATGTATGGAAGAAGCGTGTCAAGAAAAGAGTCTGAGAAATGGCTTATTCTCATTCTTCATGCCTTTCTGTATTGTTCCTTTATATATATATATATATATATATATATATATATATATATATATATAACTTTTATAAAGGAAAATAATTATTTAAAAAAACAGGATTAAAGTTAAGAAAGGAAACCCAGCCATCTGTCTCATATGCTGTCATTATATAAATACAGACTCTATAAGCAGCTGCTTTTTAGAACTTGGAAAAGACAGAGCAACTGATAACTCCTCTTATGAGAGGCCCCCTAGACATGTGAGGGCTTTCTAGGAGGTGAGTCAACAAATATATAGTGCAACAGTACTTTATCAGTCTTTCAGAATGAAAGAAATAAAAACGTCTTCACAAATTGTGATGCATATGATAAGTATGTTTGTATTTGCAGATTAAATGACCATTATTTAGAAAGTCCCAAGAAATCTGTAATAAACATATTACATGACTATGAAACGAATTTAGGAAGGTTGAAGTTACATTATAAATACATAAAACAGTTGTATTTTGATATGCTAGTAATTAATAATCAGAAATTGAAATGTAAAAAATCACATAGTACCTTCGAAATGTGAAATATTTAGAAATAAATTTTAAAAACATGTAGGAAGCTTGTACACTGCAAAATGTCAAACATTGTTGAAAGAAACTAAAGACTAAAATAAGTGTAAGCATATAAGGTTACTATCATTTTCTAAAATCCAATACTCAGAATTAATCAATAAAATCAGTGTAATCAAAATAAAATCCCAGCAGATTTTTTTTAATAAATTGGCAAACTTACCTCCAAGCTTACATAGGAAAGCAGAGGATCTAGAAAAGATAAAATAATTTTTAAAAACAGTCCCACAAATCTGGAGAACTATAATGCTCTATCGATTTGAAGCCTTAAAATGTCATAATAAAGGTTGTATCTTAGCAGAGTAAACATATGCTCATATATCAGTGGAGCAGAATACAGCTCCGAAGTTTATATAAATAAATTTGTGTATATATATATATATATATATATATATATTTAAATTTTATTTTTGCCCCAAATTTCAAAGTCAATAGCGAAAGTATAGTCTTTTAATGAGTGGTGCTGAAACAAATGGAAACTCTTAAAGGGATAAAAGTATCCTACGTTTTAAATTCACCATATACAAATTATTTCAAAGTGAATCATGGACTTAAATGTTAAAAGCTTAAACTGTGAAACTTCTAGCTAGAATAAGACACAGAGAAAGACTCTACACTGTTAAGAGTACATAAAGATTCCTTAGATAGGACACATAAAGACCAGATTGCACTCAAATGTGCATGCACACATACACAATCACAGATAAACTGAACTCATCAAAATTAAAAATTCTATTTTAAAAAAAAACATAGCCAAGGAGATGAAGTGGAAAGTGAAATGCTGTGGTGCGTTTCAATAGTCCCAGCAACATTGGGTAGGCAGTAGGATCACTTGAGTCCAAAAGTTCAAGGCCCGCCTATGCAGCACAATGAGTCCTTACCTCAGAAAAAAATACAGGAAACTAAAAGAAAATATTCACAATATGTGTATCTGACAAGGGATTTTTATTTAGAATATATAAAAACAACTTCTAAAGCTCAAAATAAGAAAGCAAATAATCAATTAAAATGATCAGGAAATCAAAATGATCAAAAAAGTAAAAGTACTAATTACCAATGTGCTCATTAAAATTTTGAAAATTAAAAACGCTTACATTCTCATGTATTTTTGAGGATATGAAACCACCAGGATTCTTATTCATTGCTAGTAACATGTTCAATCACTTTGAAAGACTTCTTGTTAGTTTCTTGAAGGTTAAGCTTTCTATATTTCCTAGGAATTTCACTTAGAAATGTTTCCAACAGAAATTATTTTTATGAGAATGTTCATGGCAATTTTTTTTTAGTCATAGTTTCTAAGTGGATAAAGACCAAACAACTATCAACAAGCAAATGATAAAATAAAAATTTAGGTCTTCACACATTTGAACACTACTTGGCAATAAAAAGGAACAAACTACTAGTAAAAGCACTGCCATAGGTGAATACCAAAAACTATAATTTGGGAAATATATGAGACACAAGCGCATGTTTTGCATGATTGTATTTATACCACTTCTAGAACAAGCAAAATAAATCTATACTAATGTGAATTGAACCAAATGAGTTTTGGCCCTACTTAAAAGTTAGGGGATTGTAAAATGGCATAATATAACTTATTTAGGTGAAGGAATATTCAGTATCATGATGTGCTAGTGACTCCATTGGCAGATTTGTCGAACTCACTGAAGTATACAGTTCAAATTTATATATCTTGGGCTGGTGATGTAGCTCAGTGGTAGAGCACTTCCCTCACAGGCTTGAGGTTCCAGCTTGACTCCCAACACCACAAAAAATAAAATAAAATAAAATAAAATAAATAAAAATAAAGTGTGCATCTAACAGCACATAAGTAATAGCCCAATCAAGTTGGTTAAAAACAAAAAAATCTAAAAATAAAGCTAAATACTTGAATGTCTCCTACACTGAAAATTATAAAATAGTTTGAGAATCATTAAAGAAATAAATGAGTGTAGGGGTATACCATGATCATGAGTTAGAACTCTCAATATTTTAAAAGTTTCAGTTATACTCAAATTGGTCTATAACCTCAGCATATTTAATATAAAAGTCTCAACAAAAGCCGGGCATGGTGGTGCACGCCTTTATTCCCAGCGCTGAGGTAGGAGGAGTGTTGTGAGTTCGAGGCCGGCTTGGGCTACAACGCGAGCACAAGTCTGGCCTGAGCTACACAGTGCGACTCTGCCTCAAAAAACCAGGGCTGGGAGTTTGACTTAAGCGCCTGTCTGACAGGCGCAAGGTTGTGAGTTCAATCCCTGGTGCCGGGGTGGAAAAAAAAGTCTCAACAAGTCACATTTTGTTGATGAGCAGATTCCAAATATATATATATATATATATATATATATATGAAAATATAAAGAACTAAATATCCTCAAGGTACTCTTGAAGATGTAGAACTTTAAGATTTTCACTATTAGACACCAAAGATTGGTAAAATGCTATAGTATTAAGTATAATTAATATAATATAATTAATAGAATTATTAGCAGTAAGTATGATATACAATGATACTGTCTCAAAGATTAAAATGTATGTGTGTGTATATTACCTATAGGCCTGTGAAATATACATACATGTAGTCACTTGAAATATGACAAAGGTGACATATAATGAAGTGGGGAAATTATATTTCTTTCTATAAAGTATTATAAGGCCAGTTGACTATGCATGTGGGGCACAGATGTAAATTTTGACTTCATCTTAAATACACACACCAACACACAAACATACACACATGCAATGCATTGCAGTTTTAAGTAGGAAAGGTGAAAATGTAATTTTATGATTTTAATTTGCAAAACCCAGCAGATCATCTTCAGAACTTTGGAGTACGTGGTTTTCTTTATTTTTTCTTTTTTTTTAATTTAAGAGAAAAAAGACACATATAAGAAAGACAAAAAGCAAAAGAGACAAACAACTAGAGTAAATGCACAACAGTAACATAAGCTTACAAAACAGTATAATAGAAACTTGACAATGGTTGCAATATTGTGTATTGTTGCCATTAAGATGGTTGTTTACAAACTGATCTAATCATATGAGTATTAACCGTCCTTTCTCAATAACTAATACATTCAGCAGTATGCCTGTTTTAGTTATCTTAAATATACATATATACACATTTATGTCTTTTTCCTTTTCCCTTCCCTCTTTCCCCCTTTTCCCTTCCCAATTACTTTTGCTCTTCGAGCAGTTTTCACCCTTGCATAATATTTATTGTAGATTTTGGATCATATATACTTTTTCAGTTTCTTACACTAGGGAGACAATATGGTATTTACACAAGTGGGACTGATTTATCTCACTTATGAGTATGGTCTCAAGTCGTACCCATTTACTTATAAGTCTCCATGCAATCTTTCTTTCTTTCTTTCTTTCTTTTTTTTTTTTGCGGCACCGGGGATTGAACTCACAACCTCACGCCTGCCAGGGCAGGCGCTTAAGCCACTGAGCCAAACTCCCAGCCCTGGTTTTTTGAGGCAGGGTGGCACTGTGTAGCTCGGGCCAACCTTGCGCTCGCGTTGTAGCCCAAGCCGGCCTCGAACTCACAATGCTCCGCCTACCTCAGCCTCCCAAGTGCTGGGATTAAAGGCTTGCGCCACCACGCCCGGCTCACGCAATCTTTCTTGATAGCTGAGTAGTACTCCATTGTATAAAAATACAACATCTTTGTTGCCCATTCTTTGATTGATGGGCACTTGGGTTGTTTCCAAAATCTGGCTATTACAAATTGGGTTGCTATAAACATGGGTGCACAAATATCACTGTGGTATGATGTTTTCCATTCTTCTGGGAAAATGCCCAGAAGTGGGATAGCTGGGTTGAATGGGATCTCTAATGCTAGCTTTTTGAGGAATCCCCACACTGACTTCCACAGTGGTTGCACCAGTCTACAGTCCCACCAGCAGTGGAGAAGAGTTCCTTTTTCCTCACAGCCCCTCCAGCATTTGTTGTTGGTTGTTTTTTAATCTTGGCCATTCTTTCTGGAGTGAGATGGAATCTCATTGTTGTTTTAATTTGCATTTCCCAAATGATCATTGATGTACATTTTTTCATATATTTATTTGCTATGTGTATTTCTTCATCTGAGAAGTGTGTACTCATCTCTGATGGCCATTTTTGGATTGAGTCTTTGAATTCTGGGGGCCTGATCCTTTTTAATTCTTTATATGTTTTAGATAGAAATCCTTTGTCTGATGGACAATTGGCTAAAATATTTTCCCAGTTCGTGGGTTTTCTTTTCACTCTGTTGGAGATTTCCTTTGTCATGCAAAACCTTTTTAGTAAGATGAGATCCCAGTTGTTGATTCTGGGAAGTGTTTCCCGTGCAATTTGATTTTTGTTCATGAACTCTCTGCCTACTCCTATGTCATCAAGATTTTTACCTACTTTGTCATCTAGCAAATTTAGTGTCTCTGCTTTAATATTCAGATCTTTGATCCATTTTGACTTCATTTTAGTGCATGGTGATAGACATGGATCTAGTTTTAGTTTACAGCAAATAGAAAGCCAGTTTTCCAGCATCATTTGTTAAAGAGGCTATCTTTCTTCCAATATTTGTCAAAGATGAGGTGGCTAAGTGTGTTTGTAGTTGTGGTTGAATCTTCTAATTTGTTCCATTGATCTTCAGGTCTGTTTTGATTCCAGTACCATGCTGATTTTATCACAGTGGCTTTGTAGTGTAGTCTTTTTAAATCCATTTCTTGGTTGATGGGCATTTGGGTTGTTTCCAAGATTTGGCTATTACAAATTGTGCTGCTTTGGAGAGGGGTACACATGTATTACTGTGGTATGATGTTTTGAATTCTTTTGGGATGATACCCAGAAGGAGAATAGCTCAACAGTAATTTTTAAGCTCTTAGAAATGTTCATACTATTTGATATATTTTATATTTTGCCTTCTATTTTACAAAAAATAGTCTAAATCTGTGGCAGGGTTTATATATAAAGATATTCATTGTAATAAGACAAATATAGGAGTAAAACAATGGGGCAAGCAGAATCAAATAAATTGTCATTTATTATCATATAGCTCTATAAAACAATGGAAAAAATTTACTATAATTGAGTATTTAATGATAACAACTTTTCATAAATTATACCTTGAGTAATAGAAATTATATTAGAAACAGCATTTATGGGAGCCAGCACTGAAAATACAAATATGAAGTACTTTGCATCTAGGCTGTAGATGTGGCCATCCTTACAGATCAGCTGAGAACTCTGAAGACAGAGTGTGGCATGAATTGGATGTAAGCAGACTTTCTGTACTTTCT
Organism: Dasyprocta punctata; assembly: GCA_004363535.1. Taxonomy (NCBI): domain Eukaryota; kingdom Metazoa; phylum Chordata; class Mammalia; order Rodentia; family Dasyproctidae; genus Dasyprocta; species Dasyprocta punctata. Next base: position 32,172 of record RJWM01023355.1, read on the forward strand.
CAAACTGTCCCCAGTACTATCAGCTCAGCTGTCCCCAGTGCTACCAGCTCAAGTGGAACATGTACTTTCCTTGAACTATCTTTTGAACTCCTTTCTCACAGAATACCTTTTGTTCTCAATTAGTACAGAACACCTTTTTTCTCATTATGTGTTTTAAACAATGTGCTTCTTTTTTTTTCTTTTTTTTTTTTTTTTTTTTTTTTTTTT
>RJWM01023356.1:0-32290 GCA_004363535.1 Dasyprocta punctata
ATTATTAATAAAAAAAAACAAAACAAAACAAAACAAAAAAAAACAAAAAGAAAGAAAGAAGAAAGCAAGAAAGCGAGAAAGAGAAAGAAAGAAAGTTGGATTACTTTTTTTTTCCATATTGGAAAATTGGAAAATTAGTTTTCAAATATTTGGGGTAAATGTTTTGGGAGGAAGTTAAAAGTATTTAGTTTTTCTGGTTAAGTCTACAAAGTAAAACTTGATAAAATGATCATGCTGTGACAGATCTCAACATCCCATTGTAAGATAAATTCAGTAACCCATAATAAGATAATTCCTTGATTTTTCTTCTTGTCCTGGGGTATAACCCCAGGGCATCTGCACTGAGCTACATCCCCAACTCTTTTTACTTATTTGGAGACAGACTCTCATTAAGTCACTAAGTTGCCTAGGCTGGGCTCAGAGTTTCAGTCTTCTTGCTTCAGTCCTCTAGCCCACCCTCTAGAATGAGGTTTGAGATTATCCCTGGAAGTCACCCACACTGTCCCCAGGCTAGAGAATCTAGTTCAGTGCCACAGCCTTGGCTGCTGTCCAGAGCAGCCCTGCCCAGTGAAAGTGCAGTGTCACCCTGTGTACAGTCTGCAGTGTTTCTTTTTTCTTTTTTTTGGCGGCACCGGGATAGAACTCACCACCTCACGCCTGTCAGACAGGCGCTTAAGCCACTGAGCCAAACTCCCAGTCCTAGTTTTTTGAGGCAGAGTCACACTATGTAGCTCAGGGCCGCCTTGCGCTCATGTTGTAGCCCAAGCTGGCCTCAAACTCACAAGGCTCCTCCAACCTCAGCCTCCTGAGTGCTGGGATTAAAGGCATGCGCCACCACGCCCGGCTAATAGCACCATGTTAACTGGACCTTTTTTTTTTTTTTAAGAACACCTTTCAAAAAATTTTATTGTATATAAGATGTTAGGCAAGCTGAAGTAGAAGGCAAAGAAATTTCTCTAGGAAGACTAGGATACCCTTCTCCTTGTGGAAGACAGTGTTTAGTTACATGAGTCTCACTGTATATATAGCTCAGGCTGGCCTTGAACTCACTATGTAGCTTTTTCTTTTTCCCCCTTTGAGACAGCATCTCACTGTGCAGTTCGGGCTGGCCTTGAAGTCACTTTGTAGCCCAGGCAGACCTCAAACTCACAATGATCCTCCTGCCTCAGCCTTTCCAGTGCTGGGATTACAGGTATGTGCTACCATGCCCAGCAGCTTTTTATGAAGTAACAAATATAAAAAGGCTTTAGTAAGTATAAAACATTGCCAAAGAAAATAAATCCTTCAAATGACCAATATCTAAAAAATCTTAAAAAAAAAAAAAAGCCAGGCACAGTAGGGATGCCTGTAGACTCAAAAGGCTGAGGCAGGAGGACCACTAGAGGCCAGGATTTGGGGGTCAACCTGGGAAACAAAGTGTGACTGTACCCAGGAGAAAAATAAAAAAAGGAGATTAGCATGTCATCAAAGGTATGTGGATAAGTAGTATAATAAACTGGTTCTAGACTGACTCAAATACCAGTGTGCTCCATGAGTAAGCATATTTAGTATTTTTCTTTTACTTCAGAGATCTCAGTTCAGTTGATTTATAAAACACAGTCATCTGCACAGAACATTAGATGGTAAAACATACATAATTCAAAAATTTTAAACTTTTACGAAAGTTAACTTCTTCTGACTCAGAAAATATAAGTTTTTCAAAATTACTTTTATAACTAAACTTTCATTTGCTGCTCTTATACCCAAAGAGTAGAAATATGTACAGTCTGAGCTAAAACGCAGACTTACTGTTTTTGACTGTTCAATACATTATTGTAAAAGTTAAAGTAAAATTAGACTTATCAGTGGGAGTGTATCTTAGATACTTTCTTTTTGATACTGGGAATTGAACAGGTAGCCATCTTACTGACCTACAGCCCCAATTTTTTTTTTCCACTTCTTTTCAAGTTTCATCTCACTAAATTACCAAGTTGCCCAAGCTGGGCTCAAACCTGCCATCCGCCTACCTCAGCTTGCCAGAGTGCCAGGATCAGAGGCATGTGCAACCAGGCTCTTCAATACCTAATTACATTTGCCAGCCTCACTGAATCCATATTTTTTCCATCACCGAAAAGGCTTCTGGACCTGTGCTGTCATTAGTCACTTAATTACTCTTAGCTCTCCTTTCTCACATTCCATTTCAGATGCTTTTAGGATCTGTGAGCTCACTCCTGCGCGAGGGGCAGGGATGCAGAAGGGATGTGTAGCGCAGGTCCTCTGGGTCGGCCGGGTCTTGGCTGGGTGGGGCCCAGTCCCTGCTGACTGTCAGAAGTGGACGCGCCTCCCAGCCGGATGGCTTTAACTCGCCCTCTCCTCTGCTCGCGATGGCCGCGTCTGTGTCTGGCCGAGTCTGTGTCGTTCAGTGCTGGAGGAGACTGTGGGTAACCTCGGGACTGGCCTCTTCTCAAGAAATTTCCAGGAATTGTTTGAACTCCCCACCCCACCCCACCCCCTGCTTGCTGACTTTGGCGTCTACCTCCCACTCCCGAGTAAGAAATCAGGCTGCTGCACGTAACAATGATAAACTAAGGTAAAAGCAAAAACAAAAACAAAAACAAAAACAAAAGCTACGATGAGTCAAAGGAGGGCACAAATCACACTTAATTCGGGGGGTTGAGATGAGTGTGGGGAGATCACAAAGACTTCCAAAGGACGAGGTTTTTGGAGGGACTCTGACGACAGCTCTGCCCGCCGGGGAGGGAGATGAGAGGGGACCTGAGCAGAGGCACAGAGCACGCAGGGTCGGGGTGACGGTGCAAGGACCCCCGCGAGGCCGGCTGGGCGCAAGACTCGCGGGACAGTGAGAAGTCTGCCGGAGCTCTCCGAGGAGTGAATCACCGGACCTGCGCTTCGGGAAGAGGCCCCGGCAGATGATAAAACCAATACGGACTGAAAACTGTTAGCCAACAATGTACAAAAAGAAACGTAATGGGGGTGGGGGTGGGGCGTGAAAGAGGCACTTTGTTTTGGAAAAAAAGGGGTGGGCGGGGAGTGGGGAGAAACCAATTTGATGTAAACTAAGCAAAAGAGAATACAGTATATTACAAGAAAAGTCGGATAATTCACTGAACTGCGGGGCGGATGGGCCTTGGAATAATAAACCTGAACTTGAACTTCGGGGCCTCTTACTGAACCTGATTGCTTTAGAGAACCTGGGGTGGTCCTAGCGACTTGAATTGTTATGTAAAATATGTAAAGTGAGACATTTTCATGACAGTAAGTTCTGATGGTCTCGCCTCCTCCACTCCTGGTGTCTACCCAGCCACTGTCCCCCCCCCCCTCCATTTCTGCCCTGCCCTTCCCAGGGGTTAGAGGGAGGAAAGCTGCTCCCCAACCGACTGGAGCTTTGGCCAACTGCAGCGTTTTATAACAGTCCTGTTTGCTTTTCAGGTTCATTACTAAACCCAGTCGTTAGACAAACCATTTTTAGAACCCGACGTGGAGCAACTTGTTTTGTAACTAATTCAAGCATTTTATCATGGGTACAATGACAAACTGAGGATTCTAAAATACGCACAGTTTGACGGATTCAAAAGAGAAACTCATACATAGCATTTGTTTAAAATGTAAAAAAGCTGAAGTGGCACACACCTGTAATCCCAGCACTCGAGAGGCTGAGGCAGGAGGATTATTGCGAGTTGAGATCAGCCTGGGCTACAAAGTGAGCTCAAGGACAGCCTGAACTGCATAGTGAGACCCTGTCTCAAAAAGACAAATAAATAAGTAAAAGAAAATGTAAAGTATTCAAAAATTTGATAAAGTATGAATATGTACCTTAACTATAATTTTAAAAGACATTTTGGGATATTTCAAGAAAACAACTAAAGTCTCCTTGTTTGGGTGGATAGGATGATTAAGTGTTTTCCATTTTTTTTTTTTTTTGGCAGCACTGGGGCTTGAACTCACAACCTCGCGCCTGCCAGGGCAGGCGCTTAAGGCACTGAGCCAAACTCCCAGCCCTGGTTTTTTGAGGCAGGGTCGCACTATGTAGCTCAGGCCGGCCTTGTGCTCGCGTTGTAGCCCAAACCGGCCTCGAACTCACAACGCTCCGCCTACCTCAGCCTCCCGAGTGCTGGGATTAAAGGCGTGCGCCACCATGCCCGGCTAAGTTTTTTCCATTTTAAAATTTCTTTGTTGAAAAACCAGGTATGGTGGCACATGCCTGTAAGCCCAGCACTTGGGAGGCTGAAGCAAAAGAATTGCCATGAGTTTGACTCCAGCCTGGGCTACACAAGTGAGTTCAAGACCAGCCTGAACTACAGAGTAAGACCTTGTCTCAAAAACAAAAACAAAAAACAGTAATTTGAGATTATAATTTCAGATCATAAAAGGAATAATTACTGAAAAGAAAAAGATTAGGGGATGGGGATACAGTTCAGTGGCACAGCGCCTGCCTGGCAAGGGCAAGGTCCCGAGTTTGATTTCTGGTACAAAAAAACAAAACAAAACAAAACAAAAACTAGTCCACAAAAGAAAAAGATAAACTGTGAAAGTAATGAATAAACTCTGGATTATTTCATAACATGACAGAAAGATACATACATCCCTATTTGTTAAATAGCCACTAGTAAACTATTAATGGGTATTCTCTGCCTGTGTCTTAGGATATTGCTATGTAGCTCAGGCTAGTCTCAAATTTGAGATTTTCCTGCTCCTAACTGGCAAAATGACTACAATCCCTTTCTGATTGGATTGCTGTAAGGATTGAAAAAGAAAGCACACTTATTGATGCTAAATTTCAAAGCATTTTTTTGGCACTTGGAACTCTGATTGAATGTACACATATTATTATCCCTATTCATAGACTCTTGCTTTTTTTTTTTTTAATGGCACCGGGGATTGAACTCACAATGAGCCAAACCCCCAGCCCCAGTTTTTTGAGGCAGGGTCGCACTATGTAGCTAAGGCCGGCCTTGCACTCACGTTGTAGCCCAAGTCGGCCTCAAACTCACAATGCTCCGCCTACCTCAGTCTCCCAAGTGCTGGGATTAAAGGCATGCGCCACCACGTCTGGCTTTTTTCTTGCATATTAGTTTTGACCAGAGAACTACTTCCCCCTTTTTACAGCATTATGAGTTACTCCCTGGCCAGGGGTGTAGCTCCTGGTGGAGCACTTGCCTAGCATAAGAAAGGTCTTGGGGTCAGTCTCAGAACTGCAAAAAAGGCCAAAACACCAAACACTTAAAACCCCTCGCCTCCTCTTCCCATTTATTCCATGATTTTCTTCTGAGTTTTCACATTGTAATCATGCTTCTTCTGTGAGCCCCCTGAGGCTCCATCCTGAAGGTTTCTGGGACAATCGGAGGTGCGAAGTCTGTGCTTTGTGCTGCAGCACACAGGAAGGGGTGGGAGCATAGGGAACAGAGGGGGAATATGTTGGCACCCAGTGATAGAGGGAGTGTCTGGTGAGCAGGTGGCCTGAAACCCTGGGGCCTCCGCGGGAGCACCTGGGCAGAACAGGCAGCCCTGGTGGAAGGAGCTCAGCTGTAAGGTGACACCAGTGCCCTATGAAGTGGGGAATGCAACATACAGCTGTTATCAAGACTGAGGCAGAGAACATGATTTTTCACTTTTGATGGTTGAGAACAGGCCTCAAAGCTGGGCAAGGTGGCACATGCTTATAAGTCCAACACTCAGGAGGCTGAGGCGAGAGGACTGCTGCTGCAAGTTCAAGGCCAGTCTGGGCTTTATGGTGAGACTCTGTCTTGAAAGACCAAACGAACTAAAAAGCACAAGCTCCAGAGCAGGGTTCAATATATAATCTGCTGCCTACTGTCTGACTGTGAACAGGTGGCTTTGACCTCTTAGCTTTAGCATTCAAGTGTTGGATGCAGATCATAATACTGAGTTCGTGAGTAAGCAGAAAACACCTAGCACTACACTAATAATGACCAATATTATCGGTGTTATTGCCACAGTAACACAAAATACTGTATTTAGCAGAAAATTAGGAAAACTTCAGAGAAGAAGGCTATAAATATTGGTAAATCAGGTGTTTGGTTTGTTTTTCTCATCTTTAGGGTGATCTGGGGAGTAAATATAACTTAGAAGCCTGCAACAGGGTTGGATGCTCTTAAAAACTGTTCAGCTAATGTGTGCAAGTTATTTCAAGTATTTTCCCACGGAATATAATAACCTTTTTGTTTTGTTTATATGAAACTTATCCTGAATTCTATTAAGAAACTCTAAAGAGTAACATGATCAAAATCAGGGATAAAATATTTTCATATATTTTGACCTTTAATTTTTTTTTTGGTACCAGGAATTGAACCCAGGGCCTAGCACTTGCCAGACAGGTGCTATACTGTTGAGCTACATCCCTGGCCCTGACCTTTAATTTTATAACGAAGTAAAATCTGCTTCCAAAATTTTTTTTTTCTCCTCTCTTTGTACTCACTATGTTCTGGTTGGCCTTGAACTCATGTCAATCCTCCTGCCTCAGCCTCCTGAGTGCTGGGATTATAGATGTGCACCACCTCGCCTGGCTGGAAACTACACTTTGTGTTTATTTTATATGATTACATTTGGTGGAAGAAATTTCATCCTCAGAAACTGTTTCATTGGATTCTGGAAATTTAATACCCAGTCCCTTCCCCATTAATTTGGTTTTGGTGATTTTCTAAGGCAGGTGTGTTATAACTCACATTGTATACCATACACCTTTCCCATTTACAAAGGGCAAAACAATGAGTTTGGGAACTGGGTTCCCTCGCAGACACAGCATGAGGTGAGCTAGAATGGTTTTCTCTGTGGAGTCCAGAAAGAGGTGGAGGGTGAGGGTCTGCTAACAAGGCAGGTCAACACCAGAATACAACTGGAGCATTGCCTAGAACTACTTGTTCCTTAAGAAAAGGCCAAAGGTGGTTTCTCTGGCTGTTCTCACAGTCTACACAATCATCGGCAACCTGCAGTGAGGGTCTTGATGAATTTAGTGATTGTTTAAACCACTGAAATTCACTGCTGTATGGCCTTATGACTGCCAGCTTGCCAGCTATCCTTGTCTCCTGGTATTAACGGCCTCAAATCAGAGCAGGGGCCTCCCACAGGGGCCTCCCACACTGACCCAGGGCTGATCTGTGTGACTAGTGACTAGCAGATACTGTGGTGTGAGCCCAAGGCTGGAAGGGGTGCAGTTTGCACCTTGTTCTCTTGGACTACTCACTTTAAATATTACAGAGGAATATGACCTCATTTAAAAAAATACAACCACACTCCGAAGCCCATAAAAGCGAATTGCCAGGTTGGGAGAGGAACTGATTTACTTGCCACCAATCTGAGACCTGAGCTTTCTCCTGTATTCCTCTCACTGATTGTCACTGCCATCCACCCCCATACTGCGCCCGGGAGGGTCCTCCACTCATTTAACATTCTCATAGAAAAGTGGGAAAACCTCTCCCTTTGGTTAGCGTGTCATGGTGAAGACAGGCTAAAATTTTAAAACGTCTTTCCTATATAATTACAAAGAACAAAGAGAAAATAGAGAAAATAAGTGTAAAAGCATTTTACTTACCACACGAGGCAATCTCATTTACACTTGAATGTACTAAGGAATTACTTGAATGATTAGGAAACAAATTATGTGATATAAAAAAATAAAGGCAAAAGTAATCTGGCATAACAGACATATAGTCCATGATCATCAACTTGCTTTTGGGACTTATGGCCACAGCAGGTGTCCCTGACATGTTTAGAATGCATTGTTACAAACTTTCTGGCTTGCTTGTGTGGCCTGACACCACAGGGCTGTGTCTAAGATCCACTGTGACCCAGCTGTCTTACAGACATCAAGGTGGAGAGCTGTAAGGCCAACCACAAGGGAGCAGTTTACACTATTTGATATTATATCAGTAATGAAACACCAATTCTAGGATGCATACCATCCCCAAACAGAGGCATTTTAAAGTAACAGCCTTTTCTCTACAGTTCATTATCTCCGAGTTGAGGAAGACCTATTTCATTCGCATATGTCTCATCCTTCTTGGACAGCAGACTCTGCAGGCCTGTTCTCAACATTGCGAAACACAGGCATGCTGGGGAGGCAGGCACTGACATGCAGTATCTCTGGAGACCAGGCTCAGAACCATCACACTGTCACTTGTGCCCACGTTCTTTTGGCCAAAAACAGATGGCACGATCTAAACAAAACATTCATAGGGTGGAGAAACACTGTTTCTAATGAGAGGAACTACAAATCCACATTTCAAAGTGCATGCATGCATGCAACAGTGGAAAACTGGAACAATATTATTTACCACTGTTATTCCCCTGGGACTTTCCATCTGGCACTGAAAGATACATTTCTTCCCCTGCAACTTGCAGGAATATGACCCAGCAGGTAAGACCAGTCTGTACCTGTGGGCATCAAACTTTGTCCCTACATGCTCCTTAATATGCAATGCTACATTATGGCGAGGCAGAAGTATTGATTATCCATTAATTAGATTACTAATTACAAACCAAAGTGGTCAACAGTTCCCCTAAGTGATAGGTTACTTTGCAAGAAATCAGGGGTAAAAAATAGTGCCCTAGAAAAGATGCTGTCTACAGTGCCCTGTTTATTGTCCATTATTTTTATTTTTTTGAGACAAGGTCTCGCTACTATGCAGTCCAGGCTGGCCCTGAACTATGTACCCCAGGATGGCCTTAAACTGGTTGTGATCCTCCTGCCTCAGTCTCCCAAATGCTTGGATTACAGGTGTGTGCCACCACGCTGGGCTGTTTATTGTGTATAAAAGGTTTGAATGTTATCAAGGCTTTACACATTCTTCAGTTCAAACTGGTGCCAATAGTTAACACGTTTTAGAACCGAGGAATTCACACAACTTTGTCAGAGTTGAGATCTCTCATTAACTATCATGCTATCCTACATTTAAGAGTAAAAATTTCTTTAATAACAAGAGAAACCCCCCAGAGTCACTTCTTAAACTAGCAAAGAAACAATTATTCAAAATACTGTAAACAGCTTTAAAAACTAGGTTTTTAAATTCTTAGTTTTTGCAGGGTCTCAAGACAGTGGGGTCTCCTGTATGTTTTTCTGCATTTGAGCTTTGCTTTAGGGTTATCTCCAGGGCTCTCATTTCCTCTCAAGAATAGTTACCACTTATATTGTTCAGGGTTTCTCTATCCTTCAAAAATCGTGGAGCAGCAGAGAGTAAGTATGGAAATGCCCGGGCGTGCGCTGTGCCCAGCGAGGGTCCCTGGCGGCGACGCGGCGGAGCCGTGGGCAGCAGAGCGGCTCCTTGCGCACCCGACCAGCGAGCTCTTTGTTACAGAAGCAAACGCCGAAGCAGCGCGGCGGAGGATACAGAAGCGTTTGTATGGCAGAACCCAGCACGAGTGACACCCGGGGCACCCAGTCCTCGGCTTTTGTGCACTGGAAGGCTCGTCACGGTGCCCGGCTTCGAGGTCCCCCTTTGTGTGAAAGTGTGGGAGCCAGAAGCGTGTGGCCGCTGCTGGTTTTCCTTTTCCAGTACCGCAGGCGCTTTCACCCAAAGCCTCCTTCTCGCGCCAACAATGCTGGGACTTGAGCTGCTCCTCGGGCGCCGGCGACAAAGGCTCCGGGGCAGCTGTGCGGGTCCCGCCGCCACCCGACAGTGGAAGCGGGCAGGCGCCCCGGGGAAGGACGGGGAGCCATGAAGCTGCGCCCCGGGTTGAGGACGCCGGGCCCGAGACGGGGACACGACTCCCACGGTCCAGTAGTCAAAGCCCCCCGCTCGGGCGGGGGATCCTCCTGCCCGGGAACGCGATAACCTCACGGTGACAGATAACCAGCGCCGCCGAGCCTCCACTCGCGCCCCGCTGAAGCAGCTCTTTGTTCTGCCCGGGCTGATAATTTCTAAAAAGTTACAACCGCCGGGCTTCTTGCGCACCGTTCCTCCCCCAGGCCCACTCCCGCGCAAACTTTCCTACTGGAGCGGGCGGGCGGACTCGGCCCGGCCCGGAGAGCGCCCTCGCGGGGACCCGCCCGGAGTCCCCCGGCCCCCGGGCCCTTCACTTTCTCGCCTCGTCTCTTAAATACTTGGACTCGCGCCCTACCTCCTCGGCCGAGGTCTCACTCCTAGTCACCGTGAAAGGCGACCCGGGCGGCAGGGACCCGGCCAGCGCGAGCACCAACCGCCACGGCCCGGCCGTTGGGCGGGCGGAGTTTCTGGGAACGGGGCGGGGCCCGCGGGCTCGGGCGGCGCGGGCAGGGAGGAGCGGGCGCGGGCGGGGCGCCACGTGCGTCACCGGGCGGGGCGGGGCCGGCGGGCGTCGCGCTCCCTCCCGCTCGTGCCCGCCTTCACGCCGCCGGGCTGGGAAGTGAGGAGTGGGCAGCGGGGAGCGGGGCGCCCGGCGGGAGTTTGTGCCGCCGGCGGCCCACGACAGGGCAACGCGGGCGGGAGTCCCGAATTGGGGACGGGCGTGACAGCGCGGGCCCGTGGGGCGCCTCGGAGAGGGTCGAGGGTGTGTGCGTGCCGTCCCGGCCGGGGGAAAAGCGGGCGGGCGCTGCAGGTGCAGGCGCGGCCCCGCGGCCCCACGCTCCCGTCCCGCGCGACTCAGCCCCGCGCGGCGCCCCGGGCCGGGGGCCGGACGAGTGGCGAGGGTTTTCCCCTGAGGAGGCGGGCTCGGGAGAAGTTGGGCATCCCGGGAGGGCGGGATTCGAGGACGCCCGCTGCCGGTTCGGCGGGGCCCGCGGGGTGGAAACAGCCGGCCCGCGTTTGACAGGCGCCTCGGGCGCCGGCCGCCCCCTCCCGCGGCGCGGAGGGAGGAGCGCGGGGCGGGCGGGGCGCGCTGCGAGTCCCGGCGGCGGGCGGCGGCGGCGGCGGCGGGAGGACGGGGGCGGAGCCGGGCAGGGGGCGGAGGGAGAGGCGGGCGCGGCGCGAGGCGAGGCGAGGCGGGGCGGGGGCCACCACTAGTGCTCCCCGCGCAGGGCTCTGTCGCCGCCGTCGCCGCGGCGGTTGGGGGTCGGCGGGGCGGGTGGGCGGGCGGCGCTGCGCGGGGCGGCGCGCCTCTGTTTTGTCTCCTCCTCTGGCTGTGGAGCGGCTCGGGGTACGGGGGAGGCCCCGGCTCCCTCCGGACGCCCGGCCAACGGCGGCGGCGGCGGCTCGTCCGCGGCCCTGCCGGGAGGGAAAGGGACACCGCGGTCTTCCCGGCGACGCGGAGCAGGTAAGAGCGCGCGCGGGCCGCCGAGACTGCGAGAGGGACGCGGAGGCGCGGCGGCGAAGCCCGGCCGTCCCGAGTGCCGCCGCCGCCGCCTCCGCGCCCCCGCCCCGCGCCTGTGTTGTTTGCTCCGGGCGGTGCGGAGGGGTTTTCCGGAGGCTGTGGCGGTGACACCGGCGGGGGGCAAGGGCGGGGGGCTAAGCGCCCCCGGGCAACGGTCGGGAGCGGGATGTGGAGGAAGGGAGCGGCGCGCGGCGCGGCTGCCCTTGGGGGGCGCGGGGCCGGCAGGTTCGGACCCCGGCGGGGGGGGATGGGCCGCGCGGCCGCGCTCCGGTGTTTACATCTCGGCGCGAGTCACCCCTGCCGAGCGGCGGACCGAACCGACCCGCGGCGGCTCGCGGGTGGCCGGGCGGGGGTCCGGCGCGGAGGAAGCGCGTCTTGGGAGGGTCAGGGTCGGGCGGGAGCCTGCGGCCGGCGCTGGGCTGGGCGGCGAGCCCGGGGCGGGACCAGGGAGGCTCCGGGCGGCGGGCTGGCTGGACAGTTTCCTTCCCCGTCGGCCTCGCCGCCGCCCGCGCCGCCGCTTACCTTTCCTTCCCTTTTCTCCGTGCTCGCTCGCACGACAGGTTGTATTCGGCCGTTCTTTTATTCTCGCTGGCCCCCTGCGGTCGCCTCCCCCTGTTCCCAGGGATGGGGAAACGGCTCTGATCGGAATCTGTTTTCTTAAGCAAAACGAAAACGGGCTGAGGAGCACGCACGTCCAGTGGCCGCCTTCTGGGCCGCCCGCAGAGCTGGCCCGCGGGGACCGCGCCGCTGAAGTGTCCGGGGCGCGCGAGGACAGTGCGGAGTCTGCCCGAGCAGCCTTCGCGCAGGGCGGCCGGGCTCCCCTCTTGCTGTCGGGCGTTTTTATTGTGGGACTGAGAGACAGAGAAACGATTTCATAACATTAAGAGCGATTCCGATTGCAGGTTCTAACGTTCTCGTGTGCTGGCGTCCTGGGTTGCCTTTACAGGAGCCCTACTCGTTGCAGACTAGCGTTTAAGTTCTTGGTATTTAATTAAATGAGAATTTGAAGGGGAACACTTCATTGTAAAACCTCTGTCTATGCTTATATTCCTCAACATTTACTTTACCTGTATGGTTTAAATTTTAATCCTGTGACAAGAGAACAGTAACATGTTTTTGGTGATCAAATTCGCCTTTCTGAATCTGTTGAGAGGCAAATTATGCACTTTCTCTAGTATTAGAATCACCAAAGAATGTCAACTTTACTAAGACAGGATTGGAGATCTATTTTAGAATTTCTTAAAAAGGCAGAATCACTGTATATACTGGAAAGCATTCAATTATATCTAAAGGGACTTAAGAATAAAGTTTATACAAAACGATACAGTTTATAGAATGCATTCACATGAATATAATTGAAGGATTTCCTTCCTGGTAAACACATGAAGCAAGAAAATTCAAATATCTCGGGTGTTAGAAATTTGAAAATTTAATGTTTTTAAATTTAACTAATTATACCTTTTTTCAGATTAAGTACTCACAAAATTAGAGTGTGACTAGAGAGAGTTTGAAATTTTGGGATTTTTCTATCCTAAGTATCCTAAGTGGTTGTGTTAGGCCTTATTAATGTTGATGTTTTTTATGTGCTCAGAAGTTGTATGTCTGTGTGTCTGTGAAGTATCTTTATTGAGATCCTAGTCACATGCCATCCAATTTGATTTAAAATGAGTTCAGTGAATTTTTGTAGTGTACCCACGGAGTAGTGCAACCGTCACTATACTCAGTTTTGCATGGTGTTTATCACTGCTAAAGAACCCTATCTCCATTAGCATTCACTGTCATTTTTGTCCAACACTCAGTCTTAGATAGCTAGTCACTTTTCATTTCTGTAGATTGCCTTCATCTATGTGGGTACTGTACAGTGTATGCTTCTTTCACAGTATATTTTCAGAATTCATCTTTGTTGTAACATGTATCAGAACTTCGTTTCTTTGTATTGCTGAATAATGTTCCATTCTATGGATATATGTCATTCTCCTGATTGGTTGATAGATATTTGAGTTTTCACTCTGGCTGTTACGAATAGTTCTGTGACTAGTTGGGTATAGGTTTTCGTGTGCATATGCTTTCATTTCTCCCAGGAGTAGTCACTTTAAATAAATTTTTTGACTTAGTTTGAAACAATCCTCTCATGCATGTGAGATTCTGTAGTTTCTGGAATAGAATTGTGAAACTATCTTGTGAAAGCTTGATTTAGAACATTTTACTGGCTTTCAGAAATTCACTCTAGCCTGGTTGCGGTTAATCCTCATTCCTCTAGCTCCCAGTCCGAGGCGATCATGGATTTGTTTTGTCCCCTGTAGGTTTACTTTTGCTGCAATCCTATAAATGGAGTCATATAGTATATATATATATATTTTGCATCTGGCTTTTTTCACTTTGTATACAGTTTTTGAGATTCAGTTTTCATCAGAATTTTGTTCCTTTTTATTGCTGAATAATCTTTCTAGGGATAATACTATGTTTTTTGTTTATGTGTTGATCAGTTGATAGTTATTCAGATCCCGCTACTGCCATAGGGGAAGAAACTGGGCCAGTGGGTGCTAGGCTAGTCTACCATTGAGCTGCATGGCAGTCTCCCTGCCCCCTTTTATTTTGAGCTGGTCTTACTCTGGAGTTCTGGCTGGCCTCAAACTCATGGAGGAGTACCTGGGATTAAGGCATGTGCCTGTGCTTGCCATGTTTCCAGTTTTTTGATATTTTCAGTAATGCTCCTTGAACATTTGAGTAAAATTCTATGTGGACATACGGTTTTATACTTGGGGTTGGTACTACTAGGTAAGAGTATTTAACTTTAAAAACTGCTTCAAGCTGGGCGTGGTGGCGCACTCCTATAATCCTAGCACTCAGAAGGCTTTGGCAGGAGGATCATTGTGAGTTAGAGGCCAGCCTGGGCTACAAAATGAGTTCAAGGCCAGCCTGAACTGTATAGGGAGACCCTGTCTAGAAAAATAGGGCCAGGGATTTAGCTCAGTGGCCTAAGCGCCTGCCTGACAGGCGTGAGGTTGTGTGTTCTATCTCCGGTACCCAAAACAAAACAGAACAAACAAACAAACAAAAAAAATTGCTTGAACTGTTTTTCAGAGTAGTATACCATTTTACATTCATTTTTGTTTTTTTTTTCATTTTCCATTCTTTATGGTAATATATGAGAGAATTTCATCATATCCTTGTCAACACATTACTGTCTTTTATTATAGCTATTCTAGTGTCTATGAAGTGATTAACTTCTTGTAGTTTTAATTCAGATTTCTTTCTGCGATAGTTTATGCACCGTATCACATGATTTTTAGTTATGTCCTTTTGGGTGACATAACTTTTCAGCTGTTTTGCCTTTTTTTGAGGCACTCACTATCTAGTTCAGTGGCCTTTAAACACAGTCTGTAGCCCAAGCTGGCCTTGAACTTGCCCTGTCTTCCTGCCTTAGCCTCCTAAGTACTGGGATTACAGGTGTGTGTCACCACACTTTGCTCCCCCCAACTTTGCCCATTTTTAAATTGGATTTGGTTTACTATTGATTTGCAGGAGTTTGTAATGTATGTGTTCTGGTTATAAGTCTTTCATTTTCATGATTAAGAAATATTACCTCCCAATCTGTGGCTAGTCTCATTTTTTAAATTGGGTATTGGGGTCTTTTGAAGCATTCAGTTTTGATAAAGTCTAGTTTCTAGATCGTGATTTTTGTTGTCTTGTGTAAAAACTCTGCCTAATCCTAAGTTTTGAGGATTTTCTCTTTTCTAGAAGAAGCTTTAAAGTTTAGCTCTTAAATTTAGATTTTATAATCTATTTTGAAGCCAGGTGTGGTGGCACATGCCTGTAATCTCAGCACTCGGGAGGCTGAGTGAGGCTGGAGGATCATTGGAAGTTCAAGACCAGCCTAGGCTACAAAGTGAGCTCAAGGCTGGCCTGAACTGCATAGTGAGACCCTGTCTCAAAAAGAACCCCCCCCCCGAAAAAAATCTACTTTGAGTTAATTTGTGTTTTTTAGGAATGGATCATCCTAGTACCATTTGTTGAGAAGATCAATGATTATTTCCCCAATGTAAATGTGAAGATTTTATCTCTGCACTCTTAATTCTGTTGCTTTATTTCTATGTCTGTACTTGCACCACTACCGATCACTGTACTTTATAGTAAGTTATAAAAACAGATAACATAAGCACTTTAGTTTTATTGAATTTTTTTTTTTTTTTTTGGTACTGGGAATTGAACTCGACCTTGCACTCACTAGGCAGGTGCAGTGCCACTGAGCCATATTCCCAGCTTTATTGTTACTTTTAAAAATTATTTTAATTGTTCTGGGTTCTGCATAAAATTTTTAAGATCAGCCTGTCGTCTCCTGGAATTTTCATAGAGATTGCATTGACTCTAGATCAGTTTGGAAAGAGTTGCTATTTTACTGTCTTCTAATATGTGAACATGAGAATTTCATTTATTGATGTTCAGTATTCTTCTACAAGAGTGATATTTTGTTTTTCAATAGACCAATTTTTTTTTTTTTTTTTTTTTTTGGTAGTACTGGGGAATGAACTCACAACCTTGTGCTTGCCAGTCAGATGCTTATGCCACTGAACTAAAATCCCCTGGCCCAATTAACCAATCTTTTTTTTTTTTTTTTTTTTTTTTTTTTTTTTTTTTTTTTTTTTTTTTGTGGCACTGGGGATTGAACTCACAACCTTGAGCCTGCCAGACAGGCGCTTAAGCCACTGAGCCAAACTCCCAGCCCTAGTTTTTTTGCGGTAGGGTCGCACTATGTAGCTTAGGCCGGCCTTGTGCTCCTGTTGTAGCCCAAGCCCACCTGGAACTCACAACGCTCCTCCTACCTCAGCCTCCCAAGTGCTGGGATTAAAGGCGTGCGCCACCACGCCCGGCTAACCAATCTTTTTAAAAGGTACTTTTTTTTTATTATAAGAATAGTTGATGTGAGTTCACTCCTTTTAACTTTTTTTCTTTTTCCTTCTTTTCTTTTCTTGTCTTTTTTTCTTTTTTGAAACATGATTTTCATAGCCAGGCGTGGTGGCACACGCCTTTAATCTCAGCACTTAGGAGGCTGAGGTAGGAGGAGCATTGTGAGTTTGAGGCCGGCTTGGGCTACAATGCGAGTGCAAGGCCAGCCTGAGCTCCACAGTGCAACCCTGCCTCAAAAAACCAGGGCTGGGAGTTTGGCTCAGTGACTTAAGTGCCTGTCTCATAGGTGCGAGGCTGTCAGCTCAATCCCCAGTGCCGGAAAAAAACAAAAACAAAACCAAAAAAACCCACGATTTTCCTGTGTAGTTCATGCTAGCCTTGAAGTCACTGTGTTGTAGCCCAGGCTGGCCTGGAACTCACATCAATCCTTCTGCCTCAGCCTCCTGAGTACTGGGGTTATAGGTGAGTACTACCACACCCAGATCCTTAATTTTTTAAGTGTGAAATACAGTATTGTTAACTAGAGACCAAATACTGTATTGCATATCTCTGCAGTTTATTTACCCTGCATCACTGAAACCTGTGCCTATTGATTAGCGTTTTTTCATTCTTCAGCCGCCACCACTCACCCAGTTTTCATGAACCTGACTCTTTCAGATCCGTCATGTGCATTGTTCAGGGGCTAGGCTTAATTTGTTTAGTATCGTGTTCTCAAGATCTGTCCATGTTGTGTGTTGTAAAGTTTTCTTCTTACAGGCTTAATAGTACTCCATTGTATATATATATGTACACTACATTTATACTTTGTTCCTGAATATTTTGGTTAGTTTTTTTTTTTTTTTTTTTTTTTTTTTTTTTTTTTTTTTTTTTTTTTTTTTTTTTTTTTTTTTTTTTTTTTTTTTTTTTTTTTTTTTAAGTCTTTTCAAGATGGTTTTGCTATGCAGTTCAGGCTGGCCTTGAACTCACTTTGTAGCCCAGGCTGACCTTGAACTCAACGCTATCCTCCTGCCTCAGCCTAATAGTCTGTTCTTTTATTTTTTATTTTTGATATCAGGGATCGAACTCACAGCCTTGGGCCTGCCACGCAGTCGCTTAGGCTCCTGAGCTAAATCTCCAGCCCTATTTTTTGAGACAGGGTCTCACTATGCAGTTGAAGCAGGCCTTGAAACTCACTTGGTAGCCCAGACTGGTCTCAAATTCACAGTGAATCTCCTGCCTCAGCCTCCCGAGTGCTGGGATTAAAGGCGTGCACTACCATGCCCGGCTTAGTTTGTTCTTTTTGAAGTTATTAATGGAATTATCTTTTAAAAATTTGTGTCAGATTTTTGTTGTTAGCTTATAGAAACACAAATTGATTTTTACATATTGATCTGGTGTTCTTTGAAATCATTGAAACAATTTATTCTTGTAGTTTTTTTCAAATTTCTGAGTATTTTCTACACACAGTACTGTATCACCTGTGAATAAAGATGGTTTTACTACTTTTCTAATCAAAATGCATTTCTTTCTCTTTTGTCTTTCCTCCCTACTTTCCTTCTGTGACTAGAGCCACACAGTACAAGATCGATTACAAGTGGTGAGAGCAGGCATCCTTAGATTATTTGTAGGAAAAAGTTTAATCCTTTATCATTACATGTAATGAATGAAGTTGTTTTTATAGATACTGCAGATTTGATAGAGAAAGTTTCTTTTTATGTCTGGTTTGTTCAGTGTTCTTATGAATTAGCACTGGATTGTATCAAATGCTTTTTCCGCATCTGTTGGCATGACCAGCTGTGACAGTTTCCCTGGGACTGCCCTGATTTTAACACTGAAAGACACTCCCAGTCTTTGACAAACCAGTGTAGTTAGTCACCCTGTTGTTTGAGGTGACCACGTGGTTTTGCTTTTTATCACATTAATGTATATTACTTGATTTTTAGTTGTTAAACTAGTGTTGTATTCCTAAAATGAATTCCATTTGATCATTGTATGTTGTTGTTGTTACATGTTACTAGATTTGGTTTGCTGTTTGGTTGAACATTTTTTGTACCTATATTTATGAGGGATATATTGGCCTGTATTCATTATTTCTTTTATTGTGTTATCTTTAGATTTGGTGTAATACTAGCCTCGGGCCTCACAGAATACATGGAATTTTCCCGTCTCTATTTTGTATAGCCATCTGTGATGGGTTAGTATTAACTGAATATATTCGATAGAATTTACCAGTCAGAGCATCTGGGCCTGAGTTTTTCTTTTGGGAAAATTTTAAATTTCCAATTGAATTTCTGAACCTGTTATAAATGTGTTCAAATTCTCTTAATTTTTGAGTTAGCTTGGTAATTGTATCTTCATTGGGATTTGTCCATTTCATCTAAGCCATTGACTTTTTTAAACATACAGTTCATACTCTATATTATATATGCTTTCTTGCTTTCTCTTTCTCTTTCTCTCTCCCCCCCTTTCTCTTTTCTCTTTCTCTCCTTTTTTCCTTCCTTTCTTTCCTTTTAGACAGGATCTTGCTGTGAACCCCAGACTGGTCTTGAACTTACTGTGTAGCCTGGATTTGCCTGGAACTCATGGCTGTCCTCTTGCCTCAGCCTCCTGAGTGCTGGGATTACAGGCATGAGGTTTAATTATATATATATATCTTCGAATTTTTTTATGGTTGGTAATGATTTCTCTCTTTTATTCCTAATTTTGGTAGCATGTTTCTTTTTTTAAGGTGGTTATTCCAGCAGTGTCAATTTTATTGCTAAGAGAAACAAGTTTTGATTAAAGTCTTGGTTTTTTTTCTGCTTTTAATTTCACCAATTTCCATTTTAGTTTTTTTTTTTTTTTTTGCTGCACTGGGGATTGAACTCACAACCTCGTGCTTGCCAGGGCAGGCGCTTAAGGCGCTGAGCCAAACTCCCAGCCCTAGTTTTTTGAGGCAGGGTTGCACTATGTAGCTCAGGCCGGCCTTGCGCTCACGTTGTAGCCCAAGCCGGCCTCGAACTCACAACGCTCCGCCTACCTCAGCCTCCTGAGTGCTGGGATTAAAGGCGTGCACCACCACGCCCGGCTCCATTTTAGTTTTTATTATTTCCTTCTTGTGTTTAGTTTATCTTTCTTTTTCTTGTTGATTCTTGCTGCCATCCTTCCTTTTTTTCCCCCCACAAGACCTTTGCACTGAGCTACAGCCCTAGCCCTTTTTAGATTTTTTAAAAATTTTACATCTTAAAACAGTTTCCAAGTCACTAAGTTGCCCAGGCTGGACTGGAATTTGCCATCTTCCAGCCTCAGCCTCCTGGAGTGCTGGGGTTACAGGTGTGTGCCATCATGTTTGACTCTGATTTCTTACAGAAGTTTAGGTATGTTATGTTATGTTATGTTATTGTACCTAGAATTGAACTCAGGACCTTGCGCTTGCCAGGCAGATGCTTATGCCACTGAACTATATCCCCAACGAGTTTAGGTTTTTGATTTGAGAGCTTTCTTAACAGTAGAGGCATTTTTTTTTCTTTTGGTACTGGCAATTGAACTCACAACCTCTTGCTGACCAGGCTGGTGCTTAAGCCACTGAGCTAAATCCCTGGCCCCCAATATAGGCATTTAGAGCTATACATTTTCCTCCAAACCCTGAGTTAGCAGTATGTCATATGTTCTGTTAAATTTTTTGAAAAATTTTTATCCAGTTCAAAATATTTCCTGATTTCTTTCTGACTTCTTTGACCTATGAGAAATGTTCTCTTCAATTTCCAAATACTTGGAAATTCTTCAAATTATGTTGATTCCCATATTGTGGAGTGTAAATTTCGTATGACTTTTCATTTTGCTTATTGATATTTTTATGGTTTAGTATGTAATATTTTCTGGACAGTATTATATGTGTTCTGCTGTTGGTGAGTGAAATGTTTTGTAGATGTCAGTTAGGTTGAGTTGGTTGATAGCCTCTAAGTTTTCTGTATCTGTGCTGATTTTCTTTTCTTTCTTTCGTTCTTTTGTTCTTTCTTTTTTCCGTACTGGGGATTGAATTCACAACCTTGCGCCTGCCAGGCAGGTGCTTAAGCCACTGACCTAAATCCCTGGCACTATTTTTTGAGACAGGGTCTCTCACTATGCAGTTCAGGCTGGCCTTGAACTCACTTTGTAGCTCAGACTGGTCTCCATCTCACAAGGATTCCTCCTGCCTCAGCCTCCCAAGTGCTGGGATTAAAGGCGTGCACTACCATGCCCGGCTGTTCTGTGCTGATTTTCCATCTAGCCACTTAATCAATTACTGTTCAAGAGTCTTTGTCCATTAAAAAGGTTTGTGTCAATTTTTATGTCATGTTTTTCTGACTCTGGTGTTAGGTATATGTATGTATAGAGCTATTTTATCTTCTTGATGAATTGACCTCTTTGTCACAGTAAAATTTCTTTTCTTTTCATAGTATTTTGTTGGTAATTTAGCCATCCCAATTCTCTTGTACTTTGCATGACATATCCTTTTCTATTATGTTCAATGTGTTTTTAAATCTAAAGTGTGCCTTGTCGACAGCATGTAGTCAAATGCTTTTATTTCGAATGTCATTCCTGCCTTTCAATTTGGAGTTTAATTTGTTCATATTTAGCGTAATCATTGATAGATTTGTATCTTCAGTTTTGCTAGTTTCTTTACATTTTAAGTTAAAAAATTGCTTATCCTCTGCTGTCTCTTTTGGAGTTAATAGATATTTTCCAGTTGATCATTTGAATTTCTTTGTGAGACACCCCCACACTCCACCCCAGTTAAACCTAGGTCCTTCACATTCCAGCTCCAGGCCTTTATGGTTTCATTTTGAGACAAGGTCTTGCTGCTTCTCTGACTTACTGTGCTGGGCTGGAGTGCGCCGTTCTCAGGAGTACTGAGATTACAGGTGTGTGTTCCCATGCCCAGCTTAGTTTTTTAAATGACATGTTTTTGAGTCACAAGTATTTCTCAGGGATTACCATATATAGTGTTATTTTTAACTTATTACAATCTACTTCAGAGTAATTAAGAATAATTTAATTTAAAGTAATAGCTTTGTCCCAGTATCGCTCCATTTCTTTGTCTCTTCTTTTAGTGTAGAGTTTATAACACATACTTTTATGTATTATAAACCTACCAGTGCATTTTTTGTTTGTTTTTGTTTATTTTTGAGATAAGGTATTGCCATGTTGCCCAGACTGGCCTTGAACTGCTCTCCTTAAGTGATCCTCCTGTCCCAGCCTCTTTAGCTGCTGAGATGACAGGCTCGTGCCAGCATGTCTTTGGTGTATGATTTTGCAGTCAAATGCTCATTAAACAGTCTTTTATATTTACATGTTTGTTTCTTTGTATGGATTTATCCCTTTATTGTGGGTATTCTTTGTATAGATTTATCTGTTTCTTTGTATTTATTTCTTTGTATAAATTTGAGTTATAGGCTGATAGTTTTCTTCCAGTCTGAAGGAATTGCTTTAGCTTTTTGCTTCAATAAGGCAGACCAGTTTATGAAGGCATGATCTCAGTCTTTGCTATTTTGAAATTTTCTTTTGCCTTTATTTTTTGAAGAATAGTTTAGCTGGTATAGAATGCTTGGTTCCCAGGTATTTTTCTTATATGCTGAGTTGCTAATGGGCTTCTCTGACAGGAACGTAGTGCACGTGTTGCTGTAGGAGTAAGCTGTGTGTGTGTGACCTGTCCTGCAGAGGAGAGAGACCCCAGATTCCACTTCTGTCTTCTGGCCATGTTACCTGCTGTGTATTCTCACTATAGCCACGAATACAACTCAGTGCTGAAATCTGAGTCTTAGAAAATCTCCAGGGGTTGAGATGATCTTGGAGACCCCTCACACATTCTGTAGACTGAAAGAGTCTGTAGAGGCTGGGGAATTTTGTTGTAACTTCTGTGGAAGAGATTTATATTTCCCTTAACCTGGTCATTAGAGTCTCAGGTGTGATGGAGAAGATTTTAGTCCTTCAGTAAAAGTGAGCGTTAGTTCATTCATTCATTCATCATCATATATCCTACTGACCTATAAGTGACTGTGTTCTGGGATATGTGGAGGAAGTCTAAACTTTGGTTTATTTAGGTAAAGGGAAGCTGAGCATGGTGGCACACAGCAACACTTGAGAGGCTGAGACAGAATGATCCTGCAAGTTCGAGGCCAGCTTGGGTTACAAAGTGAGTTTAAGGACAGTCTGCACTACAGAGTGATACCCTATTTTACCCCCACCCTCTAAAAAGATTGGTAAAAGGAGATAATCCTATGAGTAGTTTAGGCTTCTGAGAAACCGAGTGCACTCTTTTCTTCATTGCTTCTCCAGGAAGCTATTTTATTTAGCATTGTGAAGAAGTTTTTGGTTTTTTGAGACAGGGTTTTGCTATGTAATTCAAGCTGGCCTAAAACTCGCTGTGTATCCCAGGCTGGCCTTGAACGTATGGTGATCCTTTTGTCTTGGCCTTCCCAGTGTTGGAGTTACAGATGCGTTCTACCACGTCTGGCAGCATTGTGAAAAAGTTTTATGTTTTGGTTCCAAATAGGCTTTTTATTTGAAATATGGGTAAATTTGAATTAGGATACAAGGTCTATATTTGAGAATCTTCCTTTATTTATTTATTTATTTTTGTTGGTACTGGGGATCAAACTCACAACCATGTACCTGCCAAGCAGGCGATTAAGCCTGCTGAGCCAAACTCCCAGCCCTGCTTTTTTTCAAGGCAAGGTCACACTATGTAGTTGAGGCTGGCCTTGCTCATGTTGTAGCTCAAGCCAGCCTTGAACTCACAATGCTCCTCCTACCTCAGCCTCTCGAGTGCTGGGATTAAAGACGTGTGCCACCATGCCCGGCTGAGAATCTTTCTTTCTTGGTAATACAGAATTTCAGGCTAACATTTCTTCCTGAAAAACCAAACAAAACCCTTAAGAGAACAAAGGAGAAAGACAAATGCTAGTACTGCTACTTTCTCTCTAAGGCCCTAAGAATTTATTCAAGAGAATCTGTGAGTTAGATCATTTCACTAATAGACACTCCGTGTTGGGGGGGAAGGGAAGAAAAATCTGTTAATTTATATAGGTAAGATATATGTAATTTCTATTTAATCAAAATTTCTAATCAGCCGCCTTTATAAGCCAATAAAAAAGTAGGTAGAAAAAGCTCCCATGATGGGGCAGGAAGAGGTTATATCATTCCTTTACAGTTAAAAATACATTTTACAGGACTGGGGTGTTGCCTAGTATGTTGGAGGTTCTGGGTTCAACCCTCAGAACTAGGGGAGGGAAAGACAGAAAAGTTCCAACAATTTGTGTAGTTGGGAAGAAGCAAAACTTTAAAAGCATGGACTGTAGAACCAAACAGCTGGAAATTCTCTTACTTGCCTGCTGTTTGATTTTGGGCAAGTTAATTAAATCTCCTTGTGTCTTAGTTTCCCCACATCTAAAATGGGAGTATTATTTAGAAGTTTGTGTGAATTAAGTGGATTAATACATATAAGGTCGCCGTGGTGGCGCACGCCTTTAATCCCAGCACTCGGGAGGCTGAGGTAGGCGGAGCGTTGTGAGTTGGAGGCCAGTTTGGGCTACAACGCGAGTGTAAGGCCGGCCTGAGCTACATAGTGCGACCCTGCCTCAAAAAACCAGGGCCAGGAGTTTGGCTCAGTGCCTTAAGTGCCTGCCCTGGCAGGCGCGAGGTTGTGAGTTCAATCCCCGGTGCAGCAAAAAAAAAAACAAAAACAAAAACAAAAAACCAAAAAAACCATATAAGGTCGATTCTTCGGTATTTAATTTTGTTTTGAAGTTGCGAAAGATTATTTTCCTGATTTCTTTTTTGATGAGTTCATTATTGGTCTATAGGAACACCGCTTTTTGTGTGTTGACTTTGTATCCTGCCACCTTGCTGTATTTGTTTATTAGCTGTGATAATCTTCTGGTAGTTTTTTTTGAGTCTTCTTTGTAAAGGATTGTGTCATCTGGAAATAAAGAGTATTTGGCTTTGTCCTTTTCTGTTGCTTTCTCTTACCTTTCTCTTGCCTGACTCTCTGGCTAAAATTTCAGGTTCTATATTGAAGAGTAATGAGAGTGGTGTTACCCTTGTCTCATTCCTAAGTTAGACTTCACAGACTTTGAAGGGGAGGAATTTCCCGACAGAGCTCAAAAAGCGAATAGTTGAAATGTTGGAAGAGATCAAAGACGAGACAAATGGATGAATGAAGAAATTACTAAGATGTTCAGTGAGCTTAAAGAAGATGTTAATAAACAGCAGAGTAGATTAATTAGTAAACTGACAAATGAGCTGATACAAATAAACAGCTGAATGATCATGAAGGAAAGGAATGAACACTAAAGAATTAGAGATTGTAAAAGAAATCAAGAAGAAATACTAGAAATGAAAAAGCTCAGAAAATTTCAGCAGTAGGTATTACCAGTCGGCGGAGAGAATATCTATTGGGACTTGATCTAATAGGTCATTTACTCAGTAATACTCAAAAAACATGATATGTGAGAGGTTCATCTAGGTGCTCCTAGATGACTGTAAAAGAACTAACCTGATTATCTTGGGTGTTAAGGAAGAGTTAGAAAATAAATCTAGGAGCTGGTTGTGGTGATGCATGCCTGTGATCCCAGTACTTGGGAGACTGAGGCAGGAGATCACTGAAAATTCAAGGCCAGCCTGGACTCTACCTAGTGAGTTCAAGGCTATCCCAAAATACATAGTGAGACCATCTCAAAAGAGCCAGGCCAGGCATGCTTGTAATCCTAGCACTCAGGAGGCCAAGGCAGGATTACTTGTGAGTTCAAGGCCAGCCTGAACTGTACAGTGAAACACTGTCTCAAAAAGACCAAAAAACCCAAACCAAACCAAAATAGAAAACTAAAGGAATAAAATATTTATTCACCAAAATCATTAAATTTCCCAAATCTAGAAGCAGGGACAGGGTAAGTTGGTAGGGAGGGTGTGGGGTAAAGGGAAGTAAAAAATGATTACAATGTGTATGTACCAGTTTCCCCAAATGAATGTAATTATTTTGTATTAAAAATACTAATACAAAAGCTTAAAATGTGAATAAAGGAAAAGAAAGTTTCCCAAATACAGGGATTTAAATGGGATATGCAAGGTGAAAGAGACATTTAGAACTCCAAATAAAACCTCCCCATGACACATTATATTCAACCCAGAAATTTAGAACAAAGTATACTAAAAGCCATGAAACAGAAATGCCTAGTTTCTTGTAAAGGCAAGCCTATCAAAGTAATGGTAGATTTCTCAAGACAAACCTTAAAGGAGTGGGACGCTTGAAGTTTTTCGAGCCTTTAAAAATATTGCCACTTCAGATTACTTTATCCTGCAAAATTAACCTTCCAGATGGATGAGAAGTTATTCTTCCAAATTGACAAAGAAATAACCTTACATGACACAAAGACTCTACAGGAACTCATGACCACAAACAACACAGCATTGCAGAAAATACTCAAAAGAAATCCTAAACAGAGTGAGCCCAACATCACTTGGAAGCCCGGCCCTTTTTTTATTTTTATTTTGAAACAGTCCGAGTCACTAAATTGCTAGACTTGAGCTTGAGATCTTCCTGCCTCAGAGCATGCTGGGATTACCGGCATGCATCACTGTGCTTAGAACCCAGGACCTCATATACCTGAGCCACATGCCCATTGCTGTCTTCTCTTTTTTCCTCAATGTCTCAATTCTGTTTATTTTCACTATCAAATTCCCTTACATAGATATGAAAAACAAGCTCTATCACAGGCTGCTGTACACCTAAGTGGTTTTAGCAAGTCCCGAATGACATACTGACATAGTATGTTATCATATATTGCTGTATTTTTATCTGAAGTTTTAATCATATCTCATGTCTATGATGCTAGCCACCTGTCAGTGTTTTGTGGTGCCCTATGTTATCAAAGAGATAATAATATTATCATAATGTTATCACATCTATTTAATGCTCATAGTAAGCCAGGCACTTTATTTAAAGAATGGAAAGAACTAAATATATCTATATATCAAAGTTGTTTTACTGTCTTTTTTTCCTCCCACAGTGCTAGGGAAAAAACCTAGGGTCTTGCCCATCTTATAGACAGGTGCTATACCACTGAGTCATACTACCTATTAGGCTTTTCAGTTTTTTTGTTTTTGAGATGTGGACTTGCTATGTAGTTCAGGCTGGCCTCGAACTCACTGTGTAACCCAGGCTGGTGTCAAATTTGTGGTAGTCCTCCTGCCTCAGCCTCCTGAATGTTGGGAGCCACCACACCTGACTCAGTCTTTTCAGTTTTATTTGTAGGCAAGGTCTCACTGAGTTGCCCAGGGTGAGCTTGAACTTGGCTCCTTTTGTGGTCTCCTGAGTAACTCAGTTGCAGGTGTATGCCATCATAGTACCAGAATTATTTTACTGTATTGTCATGGATGAAGACATTAAAAATTAAAGGAGTTTAAGTGTCAAAGATCACATTGTCAGAGGTAAAGCCCAAAATCAGCTGATACATGTTGAGTGCTTGTTGTGTTCTGGGGATAGAGTGACTGACAGATTTAACTCATTTTTTTTTTTTTTTTTGGTAGTACTGGGGATCGAGCTCTCAACTTTGCACCTGCCAGGCAGGCACTTTATTTTTATTTATCTATTTATTTATTTTGCGGCACCGGGGATTGAACTCACAACCTCGCGCCTGCCTGACAGGTGCGTAAGCCGCTGAGCCAAACTCCCGGCCCTCAGGCAGGCACTTAAGCCATTGAGCCAAACTCCTGGCCCTGTTTTTTCGAGGCAGGGTTGCACTATGTAGTTCAGGTTGGCCAGATTTAACTCTTAAATCACATTAGATCCTAAATATAGTTTATAGTTGTCAGAATAGTCTTCATATAATATAGGGAATGATTATATGAGTTTTCCCAGGACTTATTATAAGGAAGAAAAGAATGGATAAAAATGCTTGGTACGATCACTAGAAAAAAATACGATCGAGACGATCGAGACTATTATTGTTGATGTTAACAATTAATGTCATACACTGTACATACAGAATTCTATCAAATTTGGCAGATAATTTCAAAAAAGAAACAGGACAATGAAAATATGCATCAAGTAGTTCAAGCATTGAATTCATTCTTTTTTTTTTTTTTTTTTTTGCGGCACCGGGGATTGAGCTCACAACCTCGCGCCTGCCTGACAGGCACGTAAGCCGCTGAGCCAAACTCCCAGCCCTGGTTTTTTGAGGCAGGGTCGCACTGTGTAGCTCAGGCCGGCCTTGTGCTCGCGTTGTAGCTCAAGCCGGCCTCGAACTCACAACGCTCCGCCTACCTCAGCCTCCCGTTGAATTCATTCTTAAAAAGGTTTATTTTAACCAATAAAATAGGTAAAAATGAATTTTTGGGGGAGATAATTCCATGATACCATGAGCAAGAAACAATTGTGAATCAAATTATTCATAGGTATAGACTGCAGATTATGATTCTTAGTCTATATCATGTTAACACTTTATGTTAGAATGTCTCTTTAATACTAAATTTGAAGATTGTGGCAAGGTCAAGCTGATACAGTTTAATTCATATGTAATGTAAATTTACTCTTAGGTTTCTCTTGAGTTCGACAAGTTGTTACTGTTGTGCAGTGACTACCAAACATGGTAGACATGGAACATTTCCCTCATTCCAGTTTCCTTATGCCATTTTGAGATAAAATTTTTCTCATTTTCTGTTTTCATAGTTCATTTCTGTTTGGTTTTTTGAGACAGGGTCTCACTCTATAGTTCAGTGTGGCCTGAAACTCCTGGCAGTCCTCCTGTATCAGCCTGCAGGTGAGACAGGTTTACAGGCATGTACCACCATGCCTGGCTTGTTTCCATAGTTTTATCATTTCTTTTTGGTTTGTTTTTTGAGGCATGGCCTTGAATTCACTGTTGTAGTCAAGGCTGGCCTCAAAGACCTGGTGATCTTGCCTCAGCCTCCCAAGTGCTGGGATTATAGGTGTGTGCCACCCTGCCTGGCTGTTTTATCCTTTATTTTTTTAAAAATTATTTTGTTTTATTTTTTAATTTTAAAGAGGATAAAACCAAGGAAAATAAAACAATAAAACCAATCAAAATAAACCAGTGTAAGTGATTCAGGACTTCAAGATCTTACAAAATCAACAATAGTTACCTTAATGCCTTTTGTTGTCTTCAGAATAGCTGCAGATACCTTTGAACATAGTAAAATTCAAACAGAACAGAATAGAATAGAAACAATAAAGAAAAAACAGTGAATGCAGAAAAGGACTTCAAAACAAGCCAGTAGTAAATCCAAAATGGCTACAATGATATGTCTTGCTGTTTTTCAAATAGCTGCTCAATGCCATTAGATTTAACATAAGCAAAACAAAAGAAAATAAAACCCAACCCAACAAAACAATGAAAATGATACAGTTTCCCTGCTGGGATCTCTTCTTGGTGAGGTCTGGTTTTCTCCCCCCACAGTCGGCTGATGGCGCTGACTCACAGACAGAGGCGTGGGTGTGGCTGTCCCCAATCTGGCAGCAACCTGCACATGGTGCTGGTTCCCAGGCGGGGATCACCTCCCAGTGAGGGTGAGGCCTGGTTCTCTCCCCCATGCAGTCCACAAATGACACTGACTCACAGAGAGAGGCTTGGGTATGGCTGTTCCCACTGCAGCAGCAGTCCACACATGGTGCTGGTTTCCAGGTGGGGATCACCTCCTATCCTTTCTTGAACATATAAAAGGAGTCATTTACTCTGATATGTTAGGTTGTTTAGATATGGGTAGTGCAGTCGGCAGAGAATGGGTACTTTTACTGATATAGCTTTCTAGAAAATCAGAAATTATGTGAATGAAGAAGCAACTAAAAATATATCTCACTGGAAAATTGTTAAAAAAGAGAGTTTGCCAAAGGAGTAATAAATTGTATTCAGCTTTCGTCGTATATTAAGAAGGACCAATTTAGGCAAATAATTATCACACTTTGGATGAGATACTAATAATATTAGTTTTTTTATTTTTGATTGTTATGTTTTTTTTTCCCCCTCCTTTTTGTTTTCGTTTCCATTACTGGGGATTCAACTCAGGGCATCATGCATGTTAGCAAGTGCTCCACTGCTGAGCTATATTCCCAGCCCAACCATTATAGTTGCTAATCTTCTCCTTTGGACCTTAGAAGCATAAAATTAAATGGGTTATTGAGCCAGAATACCCAACACCCAAAGGCAAAGGGGGAAAGATTTATTTAGCTCACAGTTGGTAGCAGTTGTAGGCCATAATTGACTGGCTCCAAGGCAGGGTGGCACATGGCAGAGGGGCAGCAGATCGTGGCGGAAGACCTCAAAAACAAGCAAGAGCAAAAAAGGGAGAGACAAGCCTCTTTCTGCTCCTTTATCTTATCCAGACACCTAGGATTAGGCTGGTGCCAATCCAGTCAGAGGACTGATGCAGCAGTCACCCACCCTTAATCCTAGCACCCTTAATCCCGACATTGCACTGCGAATCAGTCCCACATTCTAGATTCAGCAACCTCTGAAAAGCCTGCTTCCATGACCACAAGGCTTTGGGGGGACATCCAGTCACACCATAACAGTTATAGTCAGTGATGTGTGACACACTTAAGTAATTAGCCCAAACATGACTGTTGTCCTTTTTTTTTTTTTAGAAGACTACATTTCATCAAAACAACTAGAAGCTTTATAAGAACTCATATCACATCTCCTCATGTGTGCCTTAATAGCTTCCTCCTCCCCTTTTTTTTTTTTTTTTTTGGAAAGGGAGATGCAAATAACTTTTCCCAGTCTTTATTTTTCAAGTGTATTTTGGTTTCTTTTATTGTTAAAAAAAAAAAAAACCTCAAGTTTGGTAATGTTGGTTTTTGCTTTCCATCTAATACTTTTTCTTTGTGAGTTCATGAATCTGTTCTATATTTGTTTCTAATTAAATATCTCATATTGGGCTCTGGTACACCTGTAATTTATCGTGTCAGTGGTGACAGAGGTGAATTCTCAGTCTTATCTGTCCCAGCATCATTTATTAAATAACCTATCCTTTACTCATGGATTTTAACTTGTGTTAATTTGCCCCTGTATTCTGTCCCATTTGTGTATATGACTAGATCTGTTCCTGTACTTTGTTGTCTGTTGTTACAGACTAGGTATGAAAGGTGTTTTTCAGGAGGGTCTTGGCATACTTCTGCCTTTTGTTCTCTTACATATACTTTTCACTCTCTTTTCAAAGTTTTTGTAAACACCACCTGTAATTTTTGACTGGAAATATATTGACTTTATGGGTGAGTTTGGTGAGAATTGATACGTTCAGGATATTGTGGATTCTTGCCTATCTAAGACTTATTTCTCAATAAATTTTGTGAGTTTCTTTACGAAGTGTGTTGTTGTTGTTGTTGGTTTTTGGTACCAGGGATCTAACTCACAACCTTGCACCTACCAGGCAGGCGCTTAGGCTACTGAGCTAAATCCCTGGAGGTTTTTTTTTTTTTTTTTTTTTGAGACAAGGTCTCACTATGGAGTTCAGGCTGTCCTTGAACTCACTATGTTGGCCAGGCTGACCTTGAACTTGGAGTGATCCTCCTGCCTCAGCCTCTCAAGTGCTGGGGTTGCAGGCATGTGCCACCATCCCTGGCTATAAAGTCTTTTTGTGTGTGTGTGTGTGTGTGTGTGGCACTGGGGATCGAACTTACAACCTCCCTGGCTGTAAAGTCTTTTTATGTATGTGTGTGTGTGGCACTGGGGATTGAACTTACAACCTCGTGCCTGCCGGAGAGGCAGATGCTTAAGCCACTGAGCTAAACTCCTGGCCCTAGTTTTTTGAGGCAGGGTCGCACTATGTAGTTCAGGCCAGCCTTGCACTCGTGTTGTAGCCCAGGCCTGCCTTGAACTCACAACGCTCCTCCTACGTCAGCCTCCCGAGTGCTGGGATTAAAGACGTGCACTACCACACCGGCTTGGCTATAAAGTCTTGAATACATTTTTGGTTAGATTTATTTTTAGCCCAGGGATATAACTCAGTGGCACGATGCCTTCCTGGCAAGTGCGAGGTCCTGAGTTCTATTCCCAATACCAAAAAAAAGATTTATTTTTAGGTGTCTTGTAGTTTTCACTTTTTATAAATGATAGCCTTTCAAATGTTGTATTCTCTGCATATTTCTATCGACATATACAAAAAGTTGATTTCTATATGTTGAGCTTTGTCAAGGCACCTTGCAAACACATTTTTTTGGTGGGTGCTGGGTATTAAGCCTAGGGCCTTAGAGTTGCAGGTGCTTTACCATTGAGCTGTATCTCCAGCTCCTTTATTGTATTTCAATATTTCAGATATTTTTGCAGGAGGATATTGAAGTTTAC
Source organism: Dasyprocta punctata (assembly GCA_004363535.1). NCBI lineage: Eukaryota > Metazoa > Chordata > Mammalia > Rodentia > Dasyproctidae > Dasyprocta > Dasyprocta punctata. The sequence continues at coordinate 31,446 of RJWM01023356.1, forward strand.
TATATTGAAGTGATTTTTATTGCATCTACCAAGATGATGTTTTAGTTATCTATTGCTGACAAGTAAATTGCCTAAAACATTGGTTGGTGGAATTGTGGAGAAATTGGAACCTTCATACACTGTTGGTAGGAATGTAAAATAGTGCAGCCACTTTGGAAAAGTTAAGCATTTCCTCAAAAGGTTAAACATACAGTTACTGTGTTATAGCTGTTCGACTTAGTATACGTCCAACATAAATGAAAACATCTACACAAAACATGTTTTGTCCATGAATTTTCCTAGCAGTGTTATTCACAATAGTCAAAAATGTGTATTAGCTGATGAATTGATAAATGTGATACATTTCTACAGTGGAATTTTCACCAATAAAAGAAACACTAATATATACTACCTTTAAATGAACTTTGAAAACTTTGTACTAAGTGAAAGAAGTCAACTGCAAAGGATTACATGTTAGATACCCATGGTGGGGAACCTGTAGTATGTGTGCTGCATTGGGCTGTTAGGATTGAAAGCTTTAAAAGGTTCGCCATCACTGTTATACACAGTCATTTTTCAATGTCCTTGGGAGATTGGTGCCAGGATTCTCCACAGATACCAAAATCTAAAGATGTGCAAGGTCCTTATGTAAGGTGGCATTGTAGAGCTGGGTATAGTAGCTCATGCCTGTAATCCCAGCACTCAGGAAGCTGAAGCAGGATTGCCATTAGTTCAGGCCAGCCTAGACTGCATAAAAAAGACCCTCTCAAAAAAAAAAAAAAAAAAAAAAAAAAAAAAAAAAAAAAAAAAAAAAAAAAAAAAAAAAAAAAAAAAAAAAAAAAAAAAAAAAAAAAAAAAAAAAAAAA
>RJWM01023357.1:0-32198 GCA_004363535.1 Dasyprocta punctata
GCATACTTTTCTGAGATAAAATGGAGGTTATTTTCATCAGATTAATGTTTAGGTTTCCCTTCTGGCAAGAAAAATCTAAACAAAACAAAACAAAAAACCCAAAATGATCTGGGATTGAAAATGAATGAGAGATGAAACAGACTACTAGGGCTCAATAAACTTTTTTTTTTTTTTAAAGAAAATGTAACAATTTACAAAAGCCATGCACTAGAACAGCATTCTATTTAAAGTTTTACCATAATAGTGAGTATATTGCCTTACACTTCTTAAATAAATAAAATGCTAAGTGACCAAATTTACTTCATTTCTAAAATCAGTGTTACATAAATTATTGTTCAAACACCTAGTTCCATATGCTTCCACAGACAGCTAAGACTGTATTTCCCCCAAAAACCTAACATTTTCTATTAAGGAGTCATTTTGGTGCCTTAAAACTTGCCATTATTATTCCTCGCCCTAAGTAGTACATGTGCTCCTGAAAAAGTGTTTACAAATTGAACCTTACTTGCATTTTGAATGACTATCAAAACTCACTATTGAAAGGTGTTCTGGGATAAATCAATATGTAAAGTGAAATCTTTTTGTAATATAAAACAGGATTGTATCATAAATCTGTTGTGTAATTGTTTTTAAAGTTGTACATATTGGTAATCATAGTACATATTTAAAAGTAGCATGACTATGATAATATTTGGAAAGTTATAACTGATTATACTCAAAATATTCAAGATGAGATATGTGATGGCTTTTGAGACTTGTTTCAATTATATTTTTAGCTATGATAAGTTACAACATAATAGCTGGAGATACTTTGAGCAAAGTTTTTCAAAGAATCCCAGGAGGTAAGTAAAAATAAGACTTTTGAGGGCTTAAACACATTTACTTTATGTAACGATAGTTAACATAGTTCATAATAATTTGTGAGTGAAATATCTAAAAGCTAAAGCATTAGATTATTTCAGATGTCTTGCAGTTTTCATGATCCATGCTGATCCTAAAGTATTGACCTGCTTTTATACAGTTTAGTTTTTGTTTAGCTGACTAAAATATTATTATTCATACACTTATGATACTTTACATTTTACATCCCTTATGCTTCATAACACCAACTCTCTATAGAAAAATGTTTTCATCCCACTTAAACTACATAGTTATATCCTACTAATACTGTATAATTTCTTAAACAAGCTTTTGTGCCTTATTTGTATTAAGCTATAATGTAATGCAATAAATTAACCTTTCTTTACTGTATGTTCTGTGAGTTTTGACAAATGTATGTAGTCCTATAACCACAACCACAGCCAAAATATACAATTCCATCATTCTCCAAAACTTTCCCAATACCACCTTGTAGTAAAAAGAAATACTCTGTCATCTGTATCCTCTGGCGGCCCTGATCTGATTTCTCTCTGGGCTATAGCTTTGCTTTCTCCATAAGACTTTGTAAATAGCATCATACAGGATGTAACTTTTTGAGTCTAGCTCCTGTCATGTGGCAGGGTGTGTTTGAGATTTGTTTATGTCTGTGAGTGCATCAGTAGTTTGTGTTTGTGTGTACATTTAATTGTTGAGCATTCCATTTTATGATGTACAAAAACAGAATTTCATCCCCCAGTTAAGGGACATTTGTGTTATATCCAGTGTGGATTGACTACAAAAAACTTTTATGAACATTCTCAAGCAAACCTTTTCAATGTGTACCATAACCTCACTTCCTGTTCAGCTTTTCACAATACCACTGTTAGAATACTTCAGAAATGACAAGCCTGTTTTCTTTGAAGAGTAGGATCAGAGAACTACTTGGAAATCTGTTAAAATATGAATTCAGAATTTTAGAACATCATGTAAGCATAGGTTCACCTTTAAGTTATTGTATATTTACATTTTTGTGGTTTGTTTCTATTGTTACATAATTTTATGGCGTTTATTAACTCAAAGTCATTGTCATTTAGGTAGATTTTACATTGCTTAAGTCATTTTTAAAATACAGCTTAGCTATATAGTCATGTCATCAATGTTCTGCTTATACCTATAAACACTAAATAATATTTGTTGCATTTTAGTTGATCCTGAAAATTTGTTTATTGGTCGGCACTTCATTATTGTACTTTCCACCATTAGCTGCACTCTGCCTTTGTCATTGTACCGAGATATAGCAAAGCTTGGGAAGGTAATTTTTATATTTTAAGTAGGTGTAGAAATGAGTTTTGTTACCTGCATTAATTTTGTTCATCCACAATCCATTTGGCAAAATTCTTAATTGCAATATTTATTTTTAGTCTCTTTTGGTTTATGATTGTGTTACTGTAAACTGTGGTTGAATTATTAGCTTGCTTTTGGGAACTGATGGTTAAAAAGTTGATGAAAGTGAACTAGAAGTGTTCTTCCTTTTTCAAGATAGATACCCTAACTGATCTAGATGGCACATCTTTAAATTTAGAAAATACAAGTGCGTAAAGCAACTTCCATTTTTGGAAACTGTTCCATTTTTTGTAGGTTGTTTCAACAATATTCAAGAATATTCTGACCACCATACTTTTCATCACTAGCAGTCATTCAGCCATAAGCTTGAGTGTATCAAAAAGATGTCTGTGTGTGTGAGTTATCTGAATAATTGAACTATTTATTTCACATGTCCAATGTAGTTATAAATAGTATCTTCTTTTGCAGAAAGTAAAGCATTCATAAAAAGCAAGCTACTAATACTTATCTCGTTGATACCTGAATATTTTCCTCTAAATACTACTTGAAAGTGTCATATTGAGATGTTTAAATACCTAAATCTCCTACTAAGCGAGGTAGTAAGGAGCCCAGATCTGGAGTCAGGCTTGTTTGCGTTTGAATGCACTCTCTGTCTAGCTGTGTGAACTTGGGCATGTCACTGAATCTTATGTTCCTCAAAACAGCCAAACACTCAACTAAACAGGAATCTCTTTCTAATTAAAAATCAACAATTTATAAAAGAAAGTTAAAGATAACCACATAAAGTAAAATCAATTTTATTTTTTTACTTATTAGAGAAATACTTATCAGAGAGAATAAAATGTGCTGAATCATTTAAAAATAAGAATAAAAGCACAAACCTATTCTGTAATGAGTGCATGGAGCTCACACACACACACTGCAGTTTCTACTGGAGCCAGTTAAAATAGTGACACAACAGAGAAGCTGAAGCAGAAGCACAGATCAAAGGGCACAACCACTAAGAAAAATAAAATAACAAAGCTAGAAGGCAGAGGGAAAAAATTGCAGAGACATCCAAAAAATGGAGGGGTGGTATATGTGTTGTATTGAAAAGAAAGGGCAAGATAAAGATAGAAGCAGAAGAACAATTTTAAATTTTTTTAAAGTACAAGTCTTTTTAAAGCTTGAAGAAAACACAATTTCATCTTACATTTATAAACTAAAATTTCCAGTTTCGTATTATATGCAGGAAGCCACTAAAAACATTTAAAGCCTTGTTAGAAAATTGCAGCAATAGTCATATTTGGTATTTGCTCATCTATGGGGGTAGCAGGAGAGTGATCTGACAAGAAGCTATATGCCTAAGGTTATCTGCACCAGTTCATAGGAATATAAATTATGAAAGAATTGGATTTAAAAAATCTGTGCATTCGTTTATACAAGTAAAAAAAGAAAAATACATAATATTTTACATAAAATAACACACATTCTAATCCCATAATATATTTTCTTTTGCAGATCTCCTTTATTTGTACAATCTTAACAACTCTAATTCTTGGAATTGTAATAACAAGGGTAGTCTCACTGGGCCCACACATGTAAGTTTTGTTGTTGCACTTGTTAGTCTTTGATTTGTAGCCTTCGCATAGATACATACACGAAATATTATAAATGCAGAAATATAAAGCAATCAGAACTGTAAAGAAAATATAGAAATATAAATAATCAGAAACACTACTTATCTTCAGTATTTGAAAAATAAGAGAATATAATTGTATATAAGTAAACTTGTATTTTTCAGCTGAACCCTGCAAGATTAACAGAATAAAATCAAGTTTAGTCAACATTGTACAAGTCACCCTTAAGCGTCAGAATAAGGAAGATATTTTGAATAGTGGGAAATAGGAGTGAGGTAGAGACGGATTGCTTTTTAACCGTTTCACCAGTCTAAGCTGAAATTAAAAGGATAAAGAATATGGTGTCTTTTTCTCCGTTAAACTAGTGATAGACACTTTGAAAACTGCCTTGTATTCTGTTCTAATAGTATGTTCTTTAATTATTTTGTTTTAAACTGTTCTATTGTTTGTTAATTAAGACTGATAGTTGGCAGTGCTATTTATTTTTAATGTTTTTATTTGACCAAGTAAAATGTTGGCAAGTTGGTATTGTTTTCTCATTTTTCAAAAATATCACTCATCCTTGTAATTTAAAAGTATGTGTACTGTTAATCTAAACTACAGTTGTAGAGTAGGTTTACCAGGTAAAAAAAAACCAGGTAACTTATATTCATAGTCCCAAGAACATACTGAAATAAAATCAGTTTAAATTGGTTTCAAAGAAAATTGAATTTCCTAAACACATAATTTTTTGAGACAAAGTCTCGTTTTATAGGCTAGATTTGAACTTGCTCTGTAGTTCAGACAGAACATGATAAATAATTATAAATAAATATGAGGTTTAATCAAAATATGCAGTGAATTTTTAAATTGAAAAATTTATCACAATAAAAGATACACTGCCATTAGTCTTCCTCAAAATATTTCTCCTCATTTCAAATATAGTTATTCCATCATTCCTGACACTTTCTGAAAGCAGTTCTGGAAACTGACTTTCTAATGGAGAGGCAGGCTTGAAAATATTTCAGGGTATTCTTATCCACTTTACTGAACCAAATGTGGTACCCTACCACTTCTGGCTCTTCCCCACAGTCAGAAGAACCATGAAAAGTAAACCTTTTCTTTCTTTCTTTCTTTCTTTCTTTTTTTTTTTTTTTTTTTTTTTTTTTTTTTTTTTTTTTTTTTTTTTTTTTTTTTTTTTTTTTTTTTTTTTTTTTTTTTTTTTTTTTGTCTTTTTGAGACAGGTTCTCTGCAGTTCAGGCTGGCCTTGAGCTCGCTTTGTAGCTCAAGCAGGTCTTGAACTCTCAATGATCCTCCTGCCTCAGCCTCCCGAATACTGGGATTACGGGCATGAGCCACCACACCTGGCAAAGCTTTTGAACTGATTCAGGACATCAAGAGAGTCATGATGGCAAAACTAGAGAGACTCACAAAAGAGGACTTTCAGACTGAAAGTGGCAAGGAAAATGGGATAAGTGTGTCTGAAGTGAAGAGGAGTATTTTAAGGGAGATTAATGGCAATGTGTCTTTGACTGTTACAAAAGTTTAAATATCCACCATACTTTTCAATCACAGCCCGTACATTATAAGGAATTTATACTAGACAAGACAAAATAAAATTAATTTAAGGCATGGTGTCTCAAGCCATGCAAAACTCTGGGTCTTCAGTGAGTAACGGCTATGAGAAAAGATCACAAAAGATATCAGATTAGCAACTCTAGTTGATCATGCAGTCCACAAAATAATTTGTTTTCTTATTGCTTCTGTGTTCCTCTCCAAAATTACTCAACTCTATATGCTTATGACAGCTTTTTAGCTTATCAAGAAAATATTAAAAAAAAAAACCTCAAGTTTATTTAGAAGAAAGTATGAAATAGTCTAATTGCCTTTCAGATAGCTTTGGTTTCTAAAGTGAATTCCTATTTTTAGATTTAAATAAATTAAATAAAAGAAAGCATAAACATTCATCATGTTTATAATTTTTTCTTTAAATCATTTCATCCTGATTTACAGTTTTATTAGTCAGCTCATGCTGCCACAACACACCACTACAGATTTATTTTCTCCTACTTTTGGAGGTTAGAAGTCAAAGATCCGGGTGCCAGTATGGCTGGGTTCTGGGAAGGGCACTACTCCTGGATTTGAGAAGGCAGCTTCCTGCTGTGTCTTCACATGGTAGAGAGAGACAGCAAGATCACTGTCATCTCTGCAGATCAGGGCGCAGGTGCCATTGTGAGGGCCCACCCTCAAGACCTCACCTAAATCTAATTACCTCCCAAAAGCTACTTCTCCAAATATCATTGCTCTGAGAGTTAGGGCTTCAATATGTGTGTTAGAGGGAGACAATTCTGTCTCCAGGGTTAGAGGTTTTGAAATGCACTTGGCCTGCTTCAACATGGCCATTTAGTGAACATTAGTGAGTACCTATGGTTGGCAGTGGTGCTGCATCCTGAGAAGAACAGAGAAAAGCATAAATCAGTACCTGCTTGTCTTGGTGACTTTTCCTTATTGCTGACACCCACAGGTTAGAGGAGGAAAGGTTTATTTCAGCTTACATTTTGTAGAGACTTCTGTCCGTAGTAGATTGGCTCCAAGGCAGGGTGGCATGGCAGAGGGACATCACAGTGGAGAAACAGTCCATGGCAAAGCAGGCAGGAGGCCGCAAAGTGAAGCAGCAGCAACAAGCCTCCTTTTCCTTTTATCTCATTCGGGCTACAAGCCTTTTGGGTGGTGCCACCCATAACCAGGGCGAGATTTTCCATTACCCACACCCAGAACTATGATAAAACAATTAGTGAACTAATCCAGTACTGCACACGCTTAATCCCAGTATCACACCCTCAAATTCACAGCAATCCTCCTGTCTCAGCCTTCCAAGTGTAGGATTTAAAGGCATGTGACAGCACACCCTGCTTACAAAAGTACATTTTCACTTCTACTGATACTTATTCGCTGTTTGCTGTGTCATGCAGCTTTGATTTTCAAAAGGTAGATTTATGGCAAGAAAAAGTTAGTAAGTACATTAAACAGAAAACAATAAATGACAATTTGGACTAAAATTTTAATCATAGGAGACCAAACTTTTAATTGAAAATTTTTGTTATGAAAAATGATTTTAAGAAAAAAATCATCAGTTTTCTTTAAAAGGTCTTCTGTATTTGGTATATATGTTACCATGAAGCAATATTGATAGGGGAAAAAAAAATAAATTAGAAAGTCAATCCTCATTTGTGTCCCAGGATAACCATGTAGAGTAATGATTTCCAACTTTGGTTTTGATATAGAAGAACAAAACTCCCGGCCTGCTATACGTCCAGTATGAATTTCCCTAAAATCGAAGAATGAATTTTAGGAACAAGGTAGGTTAAGAGCAGAAATATTTATTGCGAGAAAGACAGAAAGGGTCCCAAGTGGGTTGCCAAAGACTCTGTCTTTTCTAGTGACTTTTATAGAGTAAAATCATGATGGGGAAAACTAGAACTTGCAAGGCAGATGGGCATGAGGTGGGACAGAACTGCGGTCAACCAGTAAGATTAATTGCTTAGGTAAAATTGACCAAATCAGGGACAAATGGGAAAAAGAGTCACATAGCAAGGGAGCATTCTTATGGATCAGTGACTTTCTGTAGGGGGTTGGGATGGTAATTCCTGGCTTCTCAAGGTGATCCATACCTAATCCCTAATGTTTATACTTAGGGTGTGGCTGCATTTGTTTTGCCTTCTGTCTTGAGATCTGACCCACAGCAGGAAGTGTGTGTCTCTTTCAAGGTCACAAGATATCTGGTCCTCTGTGTTGGTTTCCTTGAGGCCCTAGCCCTGTCTGACTGCCTGTAATATTTCTAACTAGCTCAGCTACCTGTAAGCTTCACATTAGAATCACTTGAATAGCTTGAAAAACTGTTGACACCAGGGCCCCACTTGCAGAGATTCTGACAGAATCGATCTAAGGGCCAGGTAACTGGATTCATTATTCAGCAGTTGATGAGTCTTTGAACAGGATCTAGAAAAAAAATATTAAGATCACAAGGAGACATTAACTAAAGCATCACTTCCAAGTTGAACCAGAGATTCTATATCACCTTAGCTACTGTTGTACAGCTATTTTTCGTGATTTTTCTTCACTTATTCTCAGTATTTTTATACACAAAATATCATGTGTAAACACGAATACAAAGAGAAATAAAAGATCTTTGCTCTCAAGGGGTTCACAGTATAGTAGAGAAGATAAGCCATACAGATGACTCCCAGGTGGGCAGTTTAGAGGAAAGAGGAACAGCAGTTTACTTCTGGGTGGAGCTAACTGAATTGATTTTGCTGCAGAAGAGCTAGGTATTTTAGTTGTAAACAAAATGTATCCTACATCTTCCTCTCTTAGTGAATGCAAGACTTTATCTGAGCCTTTGAAATGTTTCTAATAACAGGGATTATTTACTTAACTCTTTCAATATTTAAACTTTGATGAAGTATGTTTTTAATATCATGCCACCTTTTATTTCTGTTTGAATACTACTGCAAACAACTTCTGTTTGTCCCTATTTACCGTCAGGCTAATTAAGTCTCATGTTCAGCGGTTGACATGGAAGCTAGTCAAGCAAGCTTCTCTCTGAAAATACGACAGCAAAAGTGCTTATAATCCATAAAACATGAGAAATTCAATACACCGTGTGTGGGTTTTCTTCATTTTTTGGTTCAAATGAATGATCAGAAAAACTGCAGTTTTTTATAGCTTTCAAAATGGTATTTGAAAAGATCTTTAAACCCACTATCAGAAAACAGGAAGGTCTGTAATGGCTACTGGTATTGACCTGGTTACTATGGAAACACCTTTTTAGTGGTTCTGTTTTAAAAATAAAACACAATTCAATTTCCTTTTCCATAACTCAGAGGGCTATAAATTCTGCTTTTTTTTTTTTTTATGTGATTTCAAATATCTCACTGTCCAATGGCTTTCATTCCTTTTTGGAAATTACGTTCAATTTCATTGTATTTTCTAACCTTTTACTTTCTAAAAACTGAGGTGTCAAAGCAATTTAATTGCTTTCCAGAAAGTCTGCAAGCATAAAAATGCAGCAACACAATTCGTCTATTTTTTCCTAAAAGGAATAAGAGGCATTACTGTCTCAAACCTTTCATTTTTTCATTAATATTAAACTTTTTGCATTCAGAACGAAATGATAACATGCAGTTCAAACTTAAAACTATCTTCCTTTTATATGACATTTCTTTTACAGAATTTAGTCAACTTTTCTGTTCTAAACATAATAAGTGTGTCTACACTTTTAACAGGCATTTATACACAAAAAAATCTCAAAATCCCCCAAAATCTCGATGCATATATTGTCCTTACCCTTTATTCATTTTAGCTGTGCAATTTTACAGTTTAATACTACATATAAAGAACTAGAGGAGGTTAAATACAAGATCAGAAAATAATGGATACTGACAGAGGAAGAGTATATGTTTCAGAAAGGGAATCATTGGTTATGACAAATACCAGCCACTGTATTCTTTGATGACTTGTGAATTGTTGACATTTTTGTTGTAAATGGCAATCACAGAACAGTTAACTGATAGAGGCAAAAGATAATGTTCTGACTCAACTGTAAAGTTTAAGATTATTACTATAAGGTGTATAAGACTCATTTTGTCAGGCTTACAAATGAATCCAACTTACTAACGTTCTCTCAGAAAGGTACTTACTGTAGTTCTAAGATATGATTGGATTTTGGAGCTCAGTTAATGAAAGCAGACATAGTTCTTTTTTTCATCTCGGTTTTGTTTCCTGTCTTGGCTCTGTTTTCTTAAAGGCTTTCCTCATTGTGACAAGATGGCAGCTACAGTCTCACCTTACATCCATTCAAGTCCCCAGAAGAGAAAGAGCTTTCTCTTTTATGCTCCCTCCAATCTCACTTTCACAGTTAGTTTTTACTGACTAATGAGGATCTGTGCTGGTCTCAGATCTTTTCATCTTGGCCCATTGAGTTGCTTGATTTCACGTTACACATGTCCACCCTTGGAGCTAAAAATGGGGTCAACTCTACTAAAGTATCCAGACTGAAAGTGGGAAGAAGGGTGCACACAAGAGACATCAAGGCAGTGATTCCAGGAGAAGGTATGTCTACGTCAGATGGGAAAAATTTCAATCAGAAGGTAGAGTGGAAATCAGATTAGAAAGATTTAGGTGCATGATAGAAAAATAACTTTAGCAAATTCTGCCCTTCTCCCTCCTCTTCTTCTTCCTCTTCTACATTTTTTGAAGCATATCAATAAATGGAAGATAACATGAAAAAATTGGCTTGAGACAGTAAAAGCACTAAAATACACCTTTTTTTTTCACCATAGGAGATAGTAAACGTTTTACATCAAGTCAAAAGGTGGAGACGTGAAATTTCGAAAGGTTGGCGTTTGGGCTATCATTAGGGTAGTAATTCAAAATAAGATATAATATTTCTTCTTGAAGTAGTAGTATAAAGATTTGGAGAACAAAATATGGATACACATTCTGAAGTAGGGAATTTGAGTGTTTGTGTCCAGAAAACTTTCTTGTCTCAAAGATGAGATCATTTTTTACATTTTTTTATATTTTATTTTAAAGATAGTAAAGTCCAACAGAACATAACAGAACAAAGTCAATCAAAACAAAACAGTAGAACTGGTACAGAACTTCGAAGAAAGATAATGTGAATATAATAGCTACTATAGTATATCTTTTTTTTTATTTATTAAAGAGGAAAAAAAGACATATAACAAAGACAAAAAGCAAAAGAGACAAACAAATGACTAGAGTAACTGCACAACAGTAACATTACAGGTTTACAAAACAGGATGATAGAAACTTGACAATGGTTGTAATATTGCATATCGTTATCTTTAAAATGGTTGTTTACATTAACAGATATAGACATGTAAAATTGACCTAATCGTATGAGTATTAATTGTTCTTTCTCAGTAACGAATACATTCAGTAGTGTGTTCGTTTTAGTTATCTTACATATACATATATACAGATTTATATCTTTTCCTTTTCCCTTCCCTCTTTCCCCCTTTTTCCTTCCCAATTACTTTTGCTCTTTGAGCTGTTTTTTACCCTTACCTAGTATTTATTATAGATTTTGGATCATATTTACTTTTTCCATTTCTTACACTAGGGAGACAATACAGTATTTACACATGCAAGTTTGATTTATCTCACTTATGAGTATGGTCTCAAGTCGTGTCCATTTACTTATAAAAGTCTCAATGCAATCTTTCTTAATAGCTGAGTAGTACTCCATTGTATAAAAATACCACATCTTTTTTATTCATTCTTTGATTGATGGGCACTTGGGTTGTTTCCAAGATCTGGCTATTACAACTTGTGTTGCTATAAACGTGGGTGCACAGATATCACTGTGGTATGATGTTTTCAATTCTTCTGGGAAAATGCCCAGAAGTGGTATAGCTGGGTTGAATGGGATCTCTAATCCTAGCTTCTTGAGAAATCTCCACACTGACTTCCACAGTGGCTGCACCAGTCTACACTCCCACCAACAGTGGAGAAGAGTTCCTTTTTCTCCACAGCCCCTCCAACATTTGTCGTTGCTTGATTTTTTAATCTTGGCCATTCTTTCTGGAGTGAGATGGAATCTCAGTGTTGTTTTAATTTGCATTTCCTGAATAACCATTGATGTTGAACATTTTTTCATATATTTATTTGCCATTTGTATTTCTTTCTCTGAGAAGTGTGTATTCATCTCAGATGCCCATTTTTGGACTGGGTCCTTGAATTTTAGGGGCTTGATTTCTTTTAATTCTTTATACATTTTAGATAGAAGTCCTTTGTCTGATGGACAATTGGCTAAGATATTTTCCCAATTCGTGGGTTTTCTCAAAGATGAGATTATTACCTGAGAGTGTAATAATAGATGGTAGCAGTGTCATAAATTGAATATTTTCATTGATGAAATATGGAACTTTCACCATAAGAAGTAAGAAAGGATCTACACATAGGGATAAAACAACTATCTTGCTCATTATATTGTCTTTTTTAAAATTTTGTATGCATGTTTTGTGCTTTACATCATACCATAAGCACCACTACAACAGAGATAACCTTGGCTTTATCGCATACTGCCTAACATAAAATTAGGTATAGCAAATTATTGCTGATAATCAATTGAATGAATCCTTATACCTTCTGGTTTTAATTCATTGGACTTAGGTTTTAGTCCATTGACTGTCCTAAATTTTGAAGCCCTGAATTTTTAAGATCATTAAAAACATTTTTTTTATTTTAAAGAGAAAAAAAGCACAGAAAAAACAACAAGCTATCAAGCAAATAAACAAAAAAACAACAAAAACAATAGTGATACAGGATTTCAAAACAAGATGATAGGCATTTAACAATGGTTTTTATGTTACAAATTGTTATCTTCAGAATAGTTGCTCAGGTTACCAAATACGGGAATGCAAAATTGATCAAACACTATGATTTCCTTCAATCAGTTTCTTTCCCTTTCACTGTATCTGTTGTAACTTTTAGATCTTATTTACTTTGTGTTTCTTACACTGGCAAGACAATACAGCGTGTGAGCCTGATTTATTTCACTTAATGAGTAAGGTCTTTAGTTGCATCCATTTACCTACGAAATCCTCGAGTTCATCCTAAAAATATTTATTGTCAAAGAAAATTTTCCTTGGGCTATGTCAAATGCTAGCAGAATTTGCTCATTTGCTAAAATACCATTTGACTCCAGATTCTGCAGCAATGTTAGCACCACTGGCACATTTTGTGCATGTAAAACAATATACAAAGCTACTGCCTGGCTTAATCAACACAAAAATAGGGAAAACATCTGCAAGACAGGGTATGGCTAGGCAGGGTTAGTCCTGTGACTGTCGGTGGTGCTAGGGGAATGGCCCAACCTGCTCACTGATAAGTCTTTTTTTTTTTTTTAATTTAATTTTATTTTTTTTTAATTTTATTTAAAAGAAAATAGACACAGAAGATAGAAACAAAAAGCATGAAAGACAGATCTGATACAATTACACTGTAGGTTTACACTCTGAGGTGGTTGAAGTTTGACAGTAGTTACAATATTACATATCGTTACCTTCATAGGGGTTGATCATATTGACAGACATAGACATGCAAGGTTTATCAATTCAGGAATATTAATTTTTCTTTTTCAATAGCTAATGTACCCATCAATATGGTTTTTTTAAGCTGTCTTATTTATGCATATTTATAAATTCACTGATAAGTCTTTATTCAGACAGCATCATTTATTTTTGTAATTGGCTACCTTCATGAGGTTTACCAGATCTCTGTTATATCAGTCAGAAGCTAGACTGGTCTCTAGTAGAGACTCAACCAGAGAGGAAAAATAGAGTGACCTGATCTTTGAGCCAGTAAGAACGTTTTTAAATGCCTAACTGATGCTAGTCACTCTTCTAGTTTTGGGGGTGCCAAAGATGAAGAAAACACAGTCCCTGACCTCAGATCACTATACTTTATGGAACAGACATTTGAAAGACCTTCTCAGTATAACATGCTATAGAATTATGGGTTGGTGCCATGGAAACAGGGCCCCCAGTCCAATATGCAGGTAATATTTCAAGGTAATAGAGTACATGATCTGCTGTTCAAAAACTGCCCAGGAATTAGCTGGATTGCAAGGGGCTCAAGGGTGGTGGGGAGAGGTGAGAAAGTACTGTTAGTAGAAATTGATGAGGCCAAGAAATGTGATCTATGTAATGGCAGAAAAAGTTGAAGATTCTATCACTAGAAGGCACTGGGAATGAAGGGATGCCTTACACTTGGTTGGGAAGCTGGATTCTACACACAAAGGTCATCCTGCCCCTTTCTGGACAGTGCACTCCCCATTGTCGTCTGTGGGCTTCTTTCTACCTCTTTCTTGTGTTAGATAACTCTATCCAGGATCCTTTGGTGGGGTTTATTTAAAAAAGTGAAATCCTCCCCCTTCCCACACATGCTTTGCTTGTTTACTCCAAATAAGCAGCAGTAAACACAGGGAACAATTTTCAAAGAGGTGATAGAATTGGATACAATAAAATCAGTACAACAGTCGCCATGTGGCAACGCATACCTGTAATCCCAGCTACTCAGGAGGCAATGACAAGAAAATAAAAATGAACACAGTAGATGACAATAAGAATCAAAAGATGTGAGTGCCCCAAATGACAAAAATAAAAAATAAATTAAAAAAAATAAAAAACACCTTGTGAGATTTATGGTGCCAAAATTACTACATAATTCGTATTTTTAAAATGAAGTTATATTTTGACAAAAACAGCATAAAATTTTATGCAATTTTAAATTAAAATCAACTTTTACAAGCTTTATTTATAAAAGATGACTCTGTCTTGATGTTTGGAATGATTCTCTCAGAAGAATTTTCCTGAGCAGCTTTTGCTGTTCATGTGAACCACGAGTACCACTGAGCAGAATCACAGGCAAACGGACTGAGTGGGGAAGTGGCAGAGAACCCTCAGCTGATGCCTGAGGCGGGGGAAGTGGTCAGATCTGCCTGTTGTTAATAGTTTGTGGTGTGACAGGAAGTGCAGAGCCTTAGTTTGCGTGCCATCCAGAGCGCTTAATTCTCAGATGCGTCTACTTAGAGAGGTTAACGCGTAAAGTTCTTCCAGCAAAAATGCAGGCCCTGAATATAATTTTGGCAGGTGCTTGCGATTGACTGAGAAGAGTTTGGGCATGTACTAGATTTGATCCTCCTGATTCGCAAGTCTCACATTCTAAGGCTGAGGCGCAGTCAAGCCAAAGCTGATGCATTCAGTGTGTGAACACCAGAAGAACATTTCATAGGACTGACTTCTTCCTGTGTTATCTTACTGCTACTCAGCTGTTTTGAAGACAGGAGGAGTTTATATTTCAAAGCACGAAGAAATACCTGAATCCAAGAATCCAAAGTTTGCAAAATGAATTTAATTCTCATATTTCTCTACTTCCTGCCTTTCCCTCTTTGCACAAGAATGGTTTATTAACAGAACATAGGGTTGCAGGTGGAGACCAGTGGTAGAGTCTACTGATGTGTAATGTGTGTTAGTCTCTGGCTTCATTACCCAGGGGAAACAAAAAAGAAGTCTATAACTAAGACCTTGTTGGGATTTTGGAAGGGAAGGGAAGGGAAGCAATCATTTTTATAAAAGTATTAGCCACACTAAGGCTGCTGACTTCTATAAAGCAGTCCCTCAGTTATCCTTTTCTTTGTGTAATATTATGACATACAAAGTTATACTTTGATCATTCTTGTTACATCTCTTCCACATACACCAACAAATCAGATAATCTAAATTGCATTAATTTTTCTGGATGCCTCCCTCCCAGAGCCTTCTGTCATGCTGCTCCTTCCTCGCCAGACGATGTTTCAGTTTATTCCCCCAGGATTATATGAGGACTTCCTTTTCCTCCTTTATTGTGTCAGATTCCCTCTACCTAGATCCCAAAGATTCCATTTTTCTTTATTTTCTCCTTTTACTTGGGCATCCTCACTATCTTTCTGGTGGTGTCTCTGAGTTCTGCACACCTAACGGTTTTGCAAAAAAAGTCACTCTGTCTCATTATAAATTCCCTATCCATGGTTGTAGCATCTTCCATTCTCAGTAGTTAACACATAAGCATTCACTCTCCTTTTCACAAAGTATTTCACCTACTGATGACTGTGCTGCCACTATCTTCTTCCTATGAACTTATCCCTATTTTAAATTCCTGTGGAGGCATTTTAGTGGGGCTTTAGAAGAAAGAGAAAGTAAACTTTTGTGATCCATTCACTAGTATTTAACTGAGTTTAATCTTGATTATTGATTTGTATGAGAATTTTAATTACAAATTCAAACACATATTTGAAATATATATTATGCCTTAGGAACGTTACTTCCTTTTGTGTAGAGCTTATATTTTACTATGAAGGATAGTAGATTTGGTTTACTGGAAGATAGATAATTGTCTGTCAAAAAATTATCCAATCGCTTGTCAAAGTACTATTTACTATACTCAAGAAATGAAAGCAACCTAAGTGTAAATTGACTGGTGAATGGATAAAGAAAATGCAGTACATACATACAATTGAACACTATTATGCCAGAAAATGAGTGAAATGTTGTCATTTGTAACAACATGGATGGAACTGGAGATTCCTATGTCAAATGAAACCAGGCACAGAAAGACAAGTCCTGTATTATCTCACTAACGGGGAATGTAAAAAAGTCCATATCATAGGAGTTGAGCATAAAATGGTAGTTACCAGGA
This sequence comes from Dasyprocta punctata, assembly GCA_004363535.1. Classification (NCBI taxonomy): domain Eukaryota; kingdom Metazoa; phylum Chordata; class Mammalia; order Rodentia; family Dasyproctidae; genus Dasyprocta; species Dasyprocta punctata. The sequence goes on from RJWM01023357.1 coordinate 16,065, forward strand.
GCTGAGGAGACTGGTGGTGGGGGATGAGGAAAGTTTAATCAACAAGTTACAATTAAGAGGGAAAAAAATCTGTATTCTGTTGCATGGTAGGGTGATCACAGATGACAATAAATGATACTGCACTGTATATTTCAAAATATCTAGTAGAAAGGATTTAAAATATTTTCACCAGATCTTTCTGGTGAATGTTTGATGAGATAGACATGCCTACTCTGACTTGAGCATTGCACAATATACACATGTATCAAAACATCACATGATAGCCCAAAAATATGTGGAATTGTGTCTATGCAAAATATTTTTTAAAGTATCCAATTACTGTATTATCCAGCTCTCTTCTGTACCAATTAGTTTATAACCACTATTACTTTTGATTTGATCAACACATTCAGGAAAAAAATGAAAAGTAAGTGTCGTCCGTATTTGCATCTAAACAAAAGCTTTTGGAAGAGATTTATGGAAGGCAATGACCAAAATAAGACTTTTATCTTGTTATGCTAAATATTTCTTTACTTAATACCCAAAATTTAGTATTGATTATGTTTGCTTATTTATACATCCAATGAAAGTTAGATTTGACAAAATCATGAGAAATTAATTTCCCTTATTTCCAAAGAATTTGAAACAAGCACATAATCACACCTCTGAAGATTATGTATACAAGGCTACTTTATCTTAAAAAAAAAAACAAAATGCAAGAATTCCAAGTAATTACTGAAAATGAAAGTACAAGTTCTCCAAATCAAATATGTACTCTCTGGCTCTCTGTGAAAAGAATTAAGTGTTCGAGAAATTAACATAAATATCACTGTACTTAACATTCTATCAAAGTCAACCCTAAAATATATGTATACTCCTTCATATCATTCCTCTGTGGTTCAACGCAAAAAGACGAAATTTCATTTCTGTAATACTAATAGAATAAATCTCTTTTATAATTGGAAATTTTTATAAACCAATAAGATTATTTGTCTTTTGAAAGTAGTTATAATGTGTCTCAGAGTGGATCTCTTTGAGCTCATCTTACTGAATTATTAAGGTTTATCAGTGTTTATATTCATGTCTTATACCAAACTGAGGCATTTTTACTCATTATTTCTTTTTATCTGTCTCTCTGCCTCTGTCTCTGTCTCTGTCTCAGGGTGTATGTGTGTGTGTGTGTCGTGTCCCCCGCACCTTCTCTTTCTCTCTCTCTCTCCCTGTCCTCCTCTGCGACTCCTACAACACGTATGCTGGTTCACTTCGTGGTGTCCCACAGGTCTCACTGGCTCTGCTACTTTTCTTCAATCTTTTTTCTTCTTGTTCCTTAGACTTGAAAGTTTCCACACTCCTAAGTGCATTGATTCTTTCTCCTGTCTGCTCAAATCTGTCTTTGAATTCCTCTGACAAATTCATCATTTCAGCTATTGCACTTTTGCAGAATTTCTTGTTTATCTCTTCTCAGGCTTTCTATCGCTTTACTAGTATTTCCATTTTGCTCCTATATCATTTCCTTGACTTTGTCCACATTTTCTTTTACTTTATTAGTCAACTTTAAGATAATTGTTTTAAAAACTTTGTCTTATCTTCCAGTATTTTTTACAACTGTTGCTGATAGATTTTTTTCCTTTAAGTAGGCCATGCTTTCTGTTTTCTTTGTACGTCTTGTGACTTTTTTTGTTGAAATACGAGCTACTGAATCTAACAATATGATAATTCTGGAAATCAAACTTTCTCCTGCTCTGGGGTTTGTTATTTTTTGTAATTTTTGTTTATTGCTATTTTAAGGAGTGTTGTAGATTGTATCTGTGACAAGAATAATTCTGAGATGTAAGCTTAAAGTCTTTCAGGTCTTTTCTCAGTTTGCACATTTCCTTGGGCTTGTGTAATCACTTTCTAATTCTTTCTGTTTTTGTAATTACTTTTTCTTTTTGTACCAGCAATTACACAATTACTTTTGAATACATTAGTCCTTAATTTTGGCTCCAAGAGGAAAGAAGAAAAAAAAAATAGAGGAAGGAAGGTGATGGTTCTTTAAATCCCCTGGAAGTCACTTCGGTTAGAGTGTGAAGGCTTGAAACAGTATGAGTACAGCAATCATAGTTGCCTTTCTTTTTGTGTTCATTTTGTGATCAGAAACAAGAGTAAGCAGCCAGGCTTGGTGGCACACGCCTTTAATCCCAGCACTCAGGAGGCTGAGGTAGGCAGAGTGTTGTGAGTTTGAGGCTGGCTTGGCTACAACGCGAGCACAAGGCCGGCCTGAGCTACATAGTGCGACCCTGCCTCAAAAAAACTAGGGTTGGGAGTTTGGCCCAGTGGCTTAAGCACCTGTATGGCTAGGCACAGGGTTGTAAGTTTGATCCCTGGTGCTACCAAAAAAAAAAAAAAAAAAAAAAAAGTAAGCAATATAAGCAAAGATCCTGTATATTTTGAAGAAAAAGTGCTTTTACCCAGCTTGTCTCCCACAAGCTGCATGCTTATGCCTCCCAGGACGTATGTGTGGTTACCTCCCACAGGGCTGGGTGTAAAGATTGGATGACTGCCACTCTGCTAAGGACTGAACTTGATTTAAATTAACCTCAATTTGCCATCCAGTCCTCCCCCTGGAAGTTTCAAATTCTGGCAAAGAATGCAATAAATCATCACAAAGGTTATACATCATAAGCAAATAGGCTTTATCCCAGGGATACAAGGATGGTTCCACATATGCAAATCAACACATGTAATACATCACTAAACAGAAGCAAGGATCTCAATAAACACAGAAAAAACCTTTGACACATCCAACCTTTATTCATGATGAAAACACTGAAAAAAATAGATACATTGGTGCCTACTGATAAAAAAAAAATTATGACAAACTTATTACCAACATCATACTAAAGGGTGAAAAACTAAAAGCTTTCTCTCTAAAATCAGAGTCATGATAAGAATGTCCACTGTCACCATTTCTGTTCAACATATTGCTTGAAACAGCGGCAAGAGCACTCAAGCAAGAAAAATGAGTAAAAGACGTATATATGAAAGGGAGAACTCAAATTATCATTATTAGCAGGTGAAATGATCCTCTACTTGAACAATGCAAAAAATTCCATCAAAAAACTCCTAAAATAAGCCGGGCGTGGTGGCGCACGCCTTTAATCCTAGCACTCGGGAGGCTGAGGTAGGCGGAGCGTTGTGGGTTCGAGGCCGGCTTGGGCTACAATGCGAGCGCAAGACCGGCCTGAGCTACATAGTGCCACCCTGCCTCAAAAAACCAGGGCCAGGAGTTTGGCTCAGTGCCTTAAGCGCCTGCCCTGGCAGGCGCGAGGTTATGAGTTCAATCCCCGGTGCCGCAAAAAAAAAAAAAAAAAAAAAAAAAAAACTCCTAAAATAACCAGATTCAGTAATGTGACAGGACATAAAATCAACACAAAAAAACCAATAGTGTTCTTGTACACCAATAATAAACCCAGTGAGAAAGAAATTGGGGGAAAAAAACATCTTTCACAGTAGTATCAAGAAAAACTAAATAATTAGGAATTAATCTAACCAAGGAAGTAAAAGACCTCTACAATGAAAGTTACAGTGCCTTAAAAAAGCAGATCAAATAAGACATCAGAAAATGAAAGAGTATCTTCTTTTCCTGAATAGGCAGAATCAATATAATCAAAATGGCCATACTTATAAAACTTATATATGGATTTAATACAATTCCAATAAAAATACCAGTAACTCACAGAACTAGAGGAAGCACCCCTAAAATTCATATGGACCCAGAAGAGACCCAGAATATCAAAAGCAATCCTGGGAGCAAGAGCAAAGCAGAAGATATAACAATCCCAGTTTTGAAGTCATATTAAAAAGCTACAGTATTAAAAACAGCATGGTACTGGCACAAAAATAGACATGAGGATCAATGGAACAGAAAAAAAGGTACAGAAACAGACAGGGGGTTACTAACTAGAATATATAAAGAACTCAAAACAATTAGGCTTTCCAAAATAAAAACCCCATAAAAATGAACAAATAAAATGAATAAACACTTCTCAGAGGCAGTATAAATGGCCATTAAATACATGCAAAAAAATGTTTATCATCTTTGGTCATTAGGGGAATGAAAATTAAAACCACATTGATTCCATATTACTCCAGAAAGAATGGCTATCGTCAAGAAATCAAATAATAAAAAATTCTTGCAGAACTGCAGGAGGAAAAGAGAAATACTTCCACACTGTTGGTGGGAATGTAAAGCAGCTGAACCACTATGGAAATCAGTATGAAGAGCACTCAGAAACTAAAACCAGAAATTCCATTTGGCCCAGCTGTTCTCCTAGGTATCTTCCTGAAAGTGTTAAAATCTTTATATGATGGTGACACATGCATAACCACATTTATAGCAGCACAGTTAAATGCAGGAAGCAGCCTATATGCCCATCAGCAGATGAATGGATTAACAAATGTGGTATTTATACACAAAGGAGGTACTCAGCTATACAGAAGGATAAATTACAGTCATTTGTAGGAAAATAGATACACCTTGGGATCATAATGTTAAGTGAAACAAACCAGACACACAAACTGAAATATTACAAGGTTTTTCTTAGATGAGAAACATCCCAAAAAATAAATAAAGGCCAAAATAAAGGATTGATAAGAAGTAGGTAATGGGAATGAAAAGAACAGGCCAGGGGTATAGCTCAATGGCATAGTGCCTGCCTGAAAAGCACAAGGTCTAGAATTTGATTCCCAGTACCAAAAAAAAAAAAAAAAAAAAAAAGAATGAGAAGATTTTTCTCATACGCGAAGAGGATTAAGAGATGAAGGGGTGAGTTAGGGGGAAGGGAAAGGGATTGAAAAAAATATTTAAAATGTATTGTGTAATTGTACCAACTCCCTAAAAGGAATGCAATCATTATGTGTTGTAAACATATAGTAATAAAAGTGAAAACTGAAATAAAACAGTGTTTTTATTGTCACTGCCATTTAAAAAGATTCTTAGTTCTGTATATCAGAATTACTGATTTTTGTGTATGTGCTGAACTTTTGTTCAGTAACTTTACTGAGGCCTCCTCTTAATTTCAAAATCTTATTGGTGGAGTCTCCTAAATTTCTATGGACACACTCATCTATTCCTTTCAGAATCTATGTGTTCTGTAAACAGTGACATTGAACATCCTTATTTAGATTCTTCTTTTAATTGCAATAATTCTAACTTCACTTTTAAGTATGTCATTTGCTATAGCTGTGTAGAAATTTTCTAACAGGTTAAGGAAGCTCTATTTTACTAACCATTTGCTTAACATGTTTATCAAAGTAAGTAATGAATCATATGCTTTTTTGCATTTTTTGAAATGTTCATAAGGTTTTTTCTTCCATTAATCTGTTAATATGGTAAACTTTGATACGTATTTCTATTACTAATCTATCCTTACATTTACAGGAAAAACTTTGAAATAATGAATTTTAATCTTATAAATTGCTTGACTGCACTTGTTAATATTTTATTTGTATTTTAACATCTGTAACCTGAAATCAGGAGGACTATAATGCAATTTTTTTCATCCAGGTTGAAGGTCAAGATTTCTACAATCTCATCAATATATCAGTGGGCTTGGGCAACCCACTGAGGACCCCTTCTGCCTCTCTCTCACAGCAGCTTTCTTTCTCTCAATAAATATATTCTACTCTGAAAAAAAAAATCAGTGGGCTCTCTCTCTCTCTCTCTCTCTCTCTCGCTCTCTCTCTTTCTCTCACTCTCTCTCTCTCCCTTCTTTAAAACATTTTAATGGAACTTTATCCATTTCTATATCATGAATGATCAAAAGTCATATACAGTAAAATTGCTTTCCTTCTCTTCCCTAAATCTGGACACATATGTTGTCCTATCCATGACACGGATATAGAGGAAAGAAACTCACAACCTACTAGATTTCTGGTATAAGTTTGTGTTCTCTAAAATCAAAGAATGAATTTTAGAAACAACGGAAGTTAAGAGCACAATATATTTATTGAGAGAAAGAAAGTGTCTGTCTGAGAGAGAGAGACAGATGGGGTCCCGAGTGGGTTGCCAAAGACTGTCTTTTCTAGGGGCTTTTATAGAGCAAAACCCCAAGGTGAGACGGGTCCAAGGTGGGGAAAAAGTAGGAGCTCACAAAGTGAGCATGAGATGGGACAGAACTATGTTCAGCCATTAAGATCACGAGTATAATTACTCAAGTAAACTGATTAAATCAGGGACAAATGGGGAAGCGAGTCACATAAGGAGTGGGCATGAATACAGGACAGGGCCTTTGCCTGTGGGGGGTTGGGTTAGTGGCTCCTTTTGGCTTCCTCAGGGTGACAGAGACATATTTAAAATATCAGTCCCTGCTGTTTATCCTTAGGAGGTATGTGGGTGGGTGCATTTGTTTTATCATTTGTCTCACGGTCTGGTCCACAGTTGAGGTGTCTGTCTCCCCCACAGCTGTGAGGTATCTGGTCTCCTGCACTGGCTCCTTCGAGGCCCCAGCCCTATCTGACTGCCTATAATATTTTTATCTAACTCAGCTGCCTGTGACACCTTTTTTGGTACTTTATAGCTAATAAAACTACCGTTATTAACATGAATGGAGAATATCCAAGATTACCTCTAGGTATTGTTACACACTCCAGGGATATGCTCAAGGAACAAAATGAACCAGGAAAAAAAATAAATGGAAGGAAAAGAATGAAAATCAAACTCCATTTTCTTTACTGATATAAGATCTTAAAAGTAAAACATCATCACAGTCTGCACTAAATGGAAAACAAGTATTCTCCACATGCAAAAGTCTTCCTGACATAGCACATTTAGAACGTACTAGAAAGTTAAACAACTTTCAGATTCGCACAGTTGTTAGTACTGCCTGATCTCAGTCATTTTCTAAGGCGGATAAACAGACTTTTCACGATGAGGCTGAAATTTGGTGAGCGTTCATGGATGCAGTAAGAGTTCTTGGACAGCAGGTGGCAGCAGCGCCCACTCAAAGAACTGGAATTGGAGCTGGTCACTGTACCAGCTGGAGGCCTTCCTCCCCAAAGAGCTTCTCTAGAAAGTTCTTGTGAGTAGAGCTGCTGGGTTTATAGGTGGAAGGAAAGATAATATGATGCATAAGTTCCACAAACTTTGACAAAACAAGGTGTTTTTGTGTATGTCTTCTTTTTATGGGCATAAATTGCTCTTCATGAGAGGTGGCTTCAGTCTTTGGAACTCCTCTTCTTTATTTAAAGTTCCCTGTGCTTTTGTGTCTTCTAGGTTGCTCTCTCTGCCTGCCTGCACTATCTTCATACATTCTATTGAGATAACTGAAATCTTACCTTTCCAGAAAAGCTGATCGTGCTTTTAGACTGTTCGATACTGTTAAATAAGAGTAAATAATAAAATAATGATGCTAAAACTAATGACCATTTACTGAGCATGTACTATATCAGAGTCTGTCCTCTGGAGGTTTTATTTGTTTAATCTGCACAATAACTTAACACTACTGTTGTCCCCATTTTACAGATGTAGAAATCAAAGCATAGGAAAATCAAGTAACTTGCCTAAGATCACACAGATAGTAAGTGGAAAAAGTTGGAAGAACAACGCAGACTATTTGACTCAATTCCTATGCCATCATTACTGGAATGAGAAGGTGTTAATCAGTCAGACCGATCCCCGTGGATATAGACTAGTGTAATCCAGTAGGCTTCGGGATGCCCTGAGCTGTTTAAAGTGCACATACTGTATTTCCAAAACTCCTTTGCAGAAGGGTACCCACAAGTGGAAATTTGAGGCCCCTAACAGTTAACATGGAAGGTATCAGATACAACAGACCAAGAAGTCAGCTCTCAACTTCTCTACTCATCTGTGGAAGCTCGATAAATTATATCACCACCCAGAAACTGACTTCCCTGATGTGTTAAATGATAATAATACTTGAATATTGTTGTAAAAATTGTGATATTACAGAAGACATAGTACACCCTCAATTGGTATTAGTCTGTGTCTGCCTCTCTCAATAAATTGCTGTGCCTTGGACTGGGGATTTAGCTCAGTGGCATAAGCATCTGCCTGGCAAGTGCAAGGTTGTGAGCTCGATACCAGTACCAAAAAAAAAAAAAAAAAAAAAAAAAAGAAAGAAAGAACATTCACATTACTGCCAGGGATGTAGCTCAACTGCACAACACCTGCCTGGCAAGTGTGAGGTTGCGAGTTTGATTCCTGGTACCAAAAAAAAAAAAATTGCTGTGCCTCCCTCAATAAATTACATTCCCCTTGGGTAGGTTGAGCCTGAAAAAAATAAAGAAATGAAGAGTAGTAATTTGGCATTATTAATTTTGTATCTCCCTCAACAGATATCTCAAGGAAATACATAATAAAAGTTTGTTGTTACACTGAGGAGCAAATAAACAAATTCACAAAAATACATAATTAGTGGATAGTTTTCATATGTAAAAATAGCATCTACCCAAATACTCAACATGCATTTTAGCAGGCACAGGTTGAGATAATACTGATATCCCCTGAAATTTTATTCATAATTAAAGAAGATTAATAAGGGCTCCTTAATTTATTACTTAAAGATACTCAATCTTTTATTTGTGGTGACATTTTTTGTTCTCTGATATACTTGTGTTTGCATTTGTTTGGTAATTTTTCAAGTCTACTGATTCTCTTCTAGACCAAAAACAGAAGATGCCTGGGTATTTGCAAAGCCCAATGCCATCCAGGCTGTTGGAGTGATGTCTTTTGGTGAGTACGACTTCAAGGGTCCTTTCTCAAAATTCAGTCATCCGTGCCATGATAAGTATTCATGTCTGGGTAGCAGATCTAAGTTTTAGATTTCTTATTAGCAGGATATAATCTAGTTTGTGCCCATGTAAAATTAGGCTCAAACTTTTCTCATTTATCACAAAAATTTGCTTCAATTTGAGGAAATCTGCTTCTCTTGCAGAAAATTTAACATAGTTATTTTGTTTCTTCTTTTTTTGTTTGTTTGTTTCTTGGTTATCTTGCTTTTTAATTTGGAGATCTAGTGTTATGGACTTCTTCCATACCTTGTACACAAAGTAGTAAGAATCACTCAAATGTCTAATCCCCTTCTATATCCCAGATAGCTAAGGAAGTCATGTACTGATAATTATGTTGTTTTTTTAGATTTTCCTTAGTATAGGAAGGGTCACTAGGAGGAGGAAAATGAGCAAGAAATTTGGATAGATCTGATTTGTATCAAGTACAACATAAAGGTACTGTGTAAATCTGATGTGAATTTCTCATTCCTTGACAGATTAGAAAATTGATTTTCTAGCCTATTTAGTAAATTAATATATCTGAGCTTTATTTGATATTCTAAAATAGCATGTATATTTAAATTTCCAGAATTAAAACCTCTGCTACTTGCTTTAATAATTTTTGTTTTGTTTCGTTTTGTTTTTTGTATTACAGCTTTAATTTGCCACCACAACTGCTTTTTAGTTTATGGTTCTTTGGAAGAACCCACGGTAGCTAAGTGGTCCCGAATCATCCACCTGTCCATTTTGGTGTCGGTATTTATCTGTGTGCTCTTTGCTACATGTGGATACTTGACTTTTACTGGCTTCACCCAAGGTAAATAAAAGATTCAGTGACATCGTATTCTGGTGTTCCAGAGATTGGCACCAGTAAAACCAGGGTCCTACTCTTTTTCCATACAAGCATGTCCAGGGTTCTATTTAACTGATAGCTTTTCCACCCATTCTCTACTCTTTCACTTCTTTGCTATCTGTCTCCTCACTTTTTCCTTCTTATATTGTTAAATTAATTTTGTACTCCATGTTCTCTCCTTCCGTGCTTTCATTCTCAAGCATGGAACTCTGGTTCTCCTCCCCACTACTCAGCTGCGCCTTCATTTTCAAAGGTACAGATGGCCACTCAATGTGCAGCACTAATGACCTTCTTGACTCTGGTTCTCCTGCATCTTTCTAAGTCACTTAATGGTGCTTTTCTTTGCTCAAACTGTCTTCCCTTAGAAGGAAAAGCACTGCTGTATTATCGCGGTTGTCCTTTCTCTCTGTTAACATTTGCTCTGTCTTTCCTCTTTGACCTCTCTAATCCCCCACCCACTCAGATGCATAGGTCAGGCCCATTGCCTGATTTTCTGCCAGTAAATTTTCCGGATGTTTTTATCCTTTACACCCTAGCCCAGACTTTCCTTTTCATCTCCAGCCTGTGGGACCTTTCTACTTAATTGCCCCCATTCTTGCCTTAATCACAAAACATCATCTTCCCCATAAAACCAGTTCTTGCTCTCCTTCCTCCAAAACTTCTCTTTTCTTGTATTCATCGAGGCCCAACAACTGAGTGGCCCTCTCTTTTGTTGCCTTTGACCTGTTCATTCTGTCGTCTATATAGTAGATTCAGGGTACTCTGACAGCAGGCTAAACTCAGTGATTCATATTTTCACAGCTTTTCGAAGTTCTAGTATCTTATTTGACCTTCAAGTAACCCTTTGAAGGTAAGTGGAATAACTGGTTTTACCTCCTGCTTAAGACACAACAAGGTGAAGTAACTTGCTCAGGCTGGTTGCTGACAAACTGGAAAACAAGAATTCTAGCGCCTAAGGCTAATTTTCCTTCCATTCTCTCTCTGACTCCTCTCTTTTGGTCACCCGTGACCCACTCACTCACTAGGGCTGTCTCTCAGTCTCTGGCTCCTCTTGGCTTCATTTCTTGTGACTTGAGGATGCTCTTGGAATAATCACTGTCTTGTTTTAAAAAGAGCTTACAGGCTACTGGGGTTGTACACAGATATTTCTCAGGAAATAAAGAAAGATGGGTTTAAAAATGGTTAACATGATATCAGTGCAGTCAAAAATGCAGTACCTTCATGCGCCAGTAGAGAGCAGTTAAAAGTGACCTTGAAAGTTTTGATAAGAACTGTGTTTTGTATCTCGATTGCTGCGTAGCTTGCCAAGATGAATGGCATAAAAGCTCAGCTCAGCTGAGAACCTTGGCTTCTAAATGTCACTTTTCTAAGACGTAAGCCTTGTTGGGGAGTCACACTTTCCCAGGGTTTTTATCAGTGATGGTTGCTCAGATATAATTAAATATTTATCTAACACAGTTTGTTTGATGTGGTTTTTGTCTTTGTTCTACCCTTAGCTAAAATTTCCTACAGTACACTTGGGTTCACTCTGGAATAAGCTGACACTATTTCTCCAGGCCATTTCTCCTTAGGCAAATCTGGTCTTGTTTGTACAAAATACATGCTTCTTTTCTCCCCTTTTTCAGTAGGTAAATTCCAGCTTGTTCTTGACATTCCCAGTGAAATTTGAAAAGACGCATGGCTATTCATTAGTGAAGGTTCATGAATGGGCAACTTCAGTTCTTTTTTTTTTTCCCCCAAACTAGTGGAAGTTTTTAATTCAATCTTAAAGCAGTTCTCTGCAACTACACTTTTATAGTGTAATCTCCTTCCACCCAAAATAGACATTAGAAAGTAACGTGAATTTGTGCTAGTTGAGGAGGGGGTGGTCATTTAAAGTAAGCCTTGAGAAGAGGCAGGTCATTTAGGGTATTTAGTTATTTAACGAAAAAAAATACAGAGTCATTGTTACGTCCTTTGTAAACAGTATTGTAAAATGTGTGACTTTGATCTAATTTTCTATTAAGTTTAATTGAAAAAAGGCAACTGCAGCTTTCAAGTTTAAGCATGATACAGTCAGGAAATAAATAGGCCCAAATGCTATGTTTCAGCATTAACAAGTGCTTTTATCAGACATGTCTTTTGTGCCCTCTTTAGATGCCTGCACTTCTTTATAGATTTCTAAAAACATATAGGTTCTAAATAAGAATTAGTTTAAGGTACATATGGCCTGTTATTTAGTTGGGAACTAATTAAATGTATGGTTCTTCTGGCAAACAGTCATATTTTCACAGTTTAGAAGCAGCACATTTGCAAGTAGGCATATTAGGTGTTGTAAAAGACAACATGTGCTTGAAATTCCTCCATGGGGTCCCAAGTTTGTGACTTACCACTATAGGGCAATGCAGGAAATTCAGCTCCCCAGATGGACTGGTCTACTTTTCCTTTCTGGATTGTCCTTGATCTAAGAATAGCATTTCAAAGAGAATTTGTTTATTTTAACAAAGTACTTTTGTAAAACAATGCAGTCACTTACCAGAAACAAAGACCAAAAGCAAATTTATATTGCTGATACACAAGAATTTGAGGAGTTGATTCTGATATAAGAAGACAATGGATAAAGTATTTTTAGTAGTTGATACTAACCCTACCAAAATGAGCAATGAGAAAAACTGTTAGTGTTAAATTTATCTATCAGTGGAACATCTATTAGTTTTGATATCAGTAAATAACTAACTATATGGTTACTGAATACAAAAAAGTTGTATTTAAACCAGACCTATCATCTTAATTAAATAACTAGACACTAATAGAGTTTCATCTATATAATAAGCAGCATCTCATTTATTAGTACCTCAAATATCCAGTATCTAGTAAATGAATGTATTTTATGTTTATTCTCAGGAGATTTATTTGAAAATTATTGCAGAAATGATGACCTAGTAACTTTTGGAAGGTTTTGCTATGGTATCACTGTCATCTTGACATATCCGATTGAATGCCTTGTGACAAGAGAGGTAAGCATAATTTCTTTTCACTACTTTATCCAGGTGATCTCTCTCTCGTATTTAAAGATAAGTATTTCTATTCTTCAAATTCCCAAGCACAAGACAAGTGATATAATTGCTAAAATTTTCTTTTTCAACTACAAAGTATTAGAATTTAAAGGTGGATTTATGTTTCAATGTTCATAATTTTTTCAAAAATTGAGTTTGAAAATTACATTTGGTGATTTGGTTCATATTATAAGCACACATATTTATACAGCTACACTCTAGAGTGAGCAACCACCTTCAGTACAGCCAGACTAAGTGATTGGCTTCTTTTTAAAACATTGTTATAAAGAATTCATGTACCAAACTCTAATGTTTTTACAAAATTGTATTCTGCTGAGATGTTTTGTAAGTCAGTGTGCATTAAAGACACCATATATCAGATTCTAATTGGTTTTGTTATTTTAAAAAAATTGTATTGCTTGAGAAATACAGTTTTACAGATACGTTGCATTTATATATCTATAAAAATATATTCATACATGTACATTTATATATAGCACAAAATAACACACAATGCTGTAAATATGTAATCTCTATACATTTCATTCATAAAATCAGCTCCAGATTATGTGACATAGTCCACCTGGGTTTGTGGAGAAAGATTAGCTGAAAGAGAATTAATACTTTTGGTGCAAAATTGGATGACATGGTCTCTCAGGAGCCCCTTGGCCGTCAGCTACACATCTGCTGTACTGGTTAACAGTAAAACATGATCCTGCTTCACGGTGGTTCTTTCAAGAGTCACACTAAAAAGGGCTTAGTCAATGGATCTATTCCTAGAGGCTGTTTATGCCATGCACCATGTGCCTGGGTCTAATGTATGAAGCGAGATGTCCACGGAGCTCTGATACACAAGCCATCGGCAGGCCTCTCAAGGCAGCCTCATGCCTGCTTGCTTGCTAGGTTTGGGGTGAGGAACAGCAGAAGGGTGTGGAAGCGGGAAACATCCAGCCCAGCTTGGGCCCTGGGCAGTGAGTACCTCTGCTCACTGCATGTGTCACTCCCAGGCCACTCTTCTGCCCTGACTAGAAAGGAGAAGTAAATGAACTAAGGGTTATTTTTAAAATTTAAGACCTTTCAACTATGTTCTAACTATTGTTAGATGCAGGAAATGGTCTTCTCCCAGTGTCTGCCCAGTGCTTTAGGTTTAGCTCTGATCTCTAGATCAGCAAGAACAGATAGATCAGTCTGTAGTGGTTTCTGGTAAACTGCATGTGAACTGTCTGACGCACGTCACCTATGTCTTTAGCATTCGCAACTTGAGTTTCCTCTTTAGCGGCCCTGCCAGGAAGAAAGAACTAAATCAGGATCTTTGCCATGATAGCAAATGTAGGCAGAAGAGTGTCAATTTATAGCAACAACAACAACAACAAAAAATCAAATAGATCAGATAGAATTTAGAACTAGAAGGAACTTCGGTTATCTAGATCTGTTTCCCTGACTCATGCATTAACTTCTTTTCTATTTCCGGTGTGCGTGCTCACATACACACAGATACATTTTTAGCATAATTACAACCATTTTGACTCTTTGGTAAAATACCCAGCTATATATAAAGGGGACAAAAAGGCTGTGTCCCCTAATATATACCCTTGATAGCGTGTCTCACTAGATGACTTTTTACTCCCGTAATCTTATTTTAGAGCTATCAACATAGACTGTAAATAAGGTAATATTTGAAGAGATATTGCAGATTTTAATGAGTTAAAGTTACTAGTGTCACCATCAAATCTTTAGCAGTCATTGCAACATTTGACCTAAGGGGATGTTACCTATCCAGATAAAGAACTTGGAGAGCTGGCTTCTATTCATTCAGTGTCTGACCCTCTCCAACTCTCACTTCTCTGATCCTTCATAGGTTCCCCACTTTATTCAGACTGTCTTCTTTTCCTCAACAGGTACTCTTCCTATTCTTCTCTTTTTCACTATGTTGCCTCAGCTTGTAATTCTGCTGCAAATCTTCATGTTTCAGTCCTCACCAGAGGCCAAAGTAGGGAGATCTACGAAGGGGAAGGGGAAGCTCCTTGTAATGCTAAATTCTTTTTGATCTTGTTTGTCCTGTCACAAGTTGATTGCTGTTTATTTCTTGAGATTAGCTGTAAACCTCCTCTGAGGAAGTTAAGTCCAGACAACAGAGACATCTAGGTGTTTTCTTTATTGTGAACAGTATCACAGTGTGGGATCTATTAAATAGGTGACTGTCAATTGATTTCCTGATCATCTTTATTGAGAAAAGGCAAGATAAAATGTGCTTAAGCTATGGAACTTAACTTATACAGAATTAATTTCCTTTTAGTAAAGTATATTACTACCTTAATCACTACTGTGATTAAAAGACAATGTGGTAGCACCTTCCTTAAGAGGTCATTCAAATAATCTAAATGACAATCATAGTTTATTTTAGTAGTGACCTTGTTAAGCTCAAGAAGAATGATAAAGTGACTTGCCAAGAGTTCTCTTATACTTTATTCAAACACTGGCATGATGTACTCTGGGTCTGTAGTATAACCTATCAACTAATAGCTCAACAAGGAATATGGATGCGTGTGTGTCAAAGTGTAACTACACTGAGATCAAAATACATAATAACTTGAAATTTGATATAGTCCTAAGTGTTATTATGAAATACTGTGTCTGCAACCAGGAGGTCATGAGTTTGATTCGCAGTACCAAAAAAAAAAAAAAAAAAAAAAGAGAGAGAGAGAGAAAGAAAGAAAGAAATATTCTGTCAATAAATCCTGCATACCTCAATAGTAATTTACAAAATAATCTGTGTATTTGACAGGTAATTGCCAATGTGTTTTTTGGTGGGAATCTTTCATCAGTGTTCCACATTGTCATAACAATGGTAATCATTACTGTAGCCACGCTGGTGTCATTGCTGATTGACTGCCTTGGAATAGTTTTAGAACTCAATGTAAGTACATTTGAATATTTAGTCCTTCCATTTTAAAATTTCCATTAATGTTTCCATTTAATGTAAGATAAATTTTCCTTAACAAAAGTGTCACTTCTGAAGTGCAATGAAAATGTGTAATACAATAGCAAATATTTATAACAGTGATATTCTGCATTTTACAGGACTAGATAGTTTGAAAGCAGTCATTCTCAAATGGAGGTTGATGGGGAGCTCTTCCTCCCCCAGGGGACATTTGACAGTGGCTGGAGTCATATTTGGTTGCATAACTGGGCTGGCAGTGTTATCGGCGCCTAGCTAGAAGAGGCCAGGGCACTGCCAACATCCTGCATTGCATAGAACAGCCTCTCACAACAAATAATTACCTGATCTGAAAACTACCAATACTGCCAAGGTTGCATATCTTCACTGTAATATGTAGATTTTTTTTTAAATATTGATAAATGAAATAGGTCTGAAATTTTCTTTGCCGACTAAAAATATGTCTAGTGGAATTTATGGCCCAGTTTTCTTTTTCTTTAAATATTTTATTCTCCAGACCTTTCTCTTATTGTCTCTAGTGCCACAACCCAAATATA
>RJWM01023358.1:0-31667 GCA_004363535.1 Dasyprocta punctata
GGCCATCTTGGAGGAAGTCCCTATATATTTTAATAAAAGGAAAATTGAAAACTTTTTATTGGACCCTTAGGTGTTTATCATGGAGTAAAATAGCTGAATTAGGTATAACTTGATAGAATATGGTTCACCCATAACAAAGAAGTATATTAATATTTAATATCAAAAGGACTGTTTTAAAATTAAAAATTGGAAATCGAAGTGCATATATGTATGTAATGATTCCTATGTAAAATATGTATGCAAAAGGCTGTTTATTAAGAATACTGAAAGATAGAAGTAATTTTTGGTTACTAGAGTTCTGAGTAATCAGATATTTTCTTTTGTTATTCCCTTTAGTTTGGTAATTTTTAAAAATACATAGTAAATTTTTTTTAATTTATAGAACTAACTTGTAATGATTATTAATAGTAATTATATATTTGAGTCTGTGGTAGTCTATGAAGATATGTTGTGATTAATACATTCCCCCACTATCTTTTTAATAGACGTTATGGTATTCTACCTCTTTAATATACATAATTAATCAGTCATGTGTATATACCTAGTATTTTAGTATTTTAAATGGTGCTGAAAATATCACTACTTTAACTTTCATACATTTTCATGATTATTTTCCTAGTATAAATCTTTAGGTATAGAAAAATTCTTAAGTCAAAAGTAGGTAAAGCGTTCATTACAAATTGCCAGACCTTTTTAGAAAGCTAGTATCAGCTTTCCTTTGTAGCCATTAATGAATAAGAGTTCTTTTTTTCTTAAATTTTAGTGACCAATAAATAGCATTCATTCAATCATTAATTTTGGTGCTTTAATAAATCATATTGATGGGCTGGGTGTGGTGGCGCACGCCTTTAATCCCAGCACTCGGGAGGCTGAGGTAGGAGGAGCGTTGTGAGTTCGAGGCTGGTTTGGGCTACAACTCGAGCGCAAGGCTGGCCTGAGCTACATAGTGTGACCCTGCCTCAAAAAACCAGGGCCGTTAGTTTGGCTCAGTGGCTTAAGCGCCTGCCCTGGCAGGTGCGAGGTTGTAAGTTCGATCCCCGGTGAAAAAAAAGATACAGAAGATAATAAAGGAAATAAATAATTTTCATACTGGATATCAGCTACACTAATAATCCTTTCCATTTGTAGAAAATATATATATTTTTTTCAGTCTTTAATGGAATTCTAATATTTTTGGTCATTTTTTTCACTGGCAAAGGTTAAAATATTATCTCCCTTAGGAAATTTAATATGGTAGCAATTATAAAACAGCTTAGGATTTCATGCATGTGCAAAAGGATTTTCTTAGAAAGTTGATTTGCACAGACTATGTGGAGTAGCTTTACCTCTACATATTCCAAAAATAATTATCTTACCTTGACATCTTGTCTATAGAAAGTTTTAAATGGGAAGAGTAGTTTTCTGTCTGTCATGTAGGATTGTGACTGAGAAGTTAAATAGTATGTAAAAGTGACTCAAAGCTGATTAAACACACAAATACAACCTAAATGTGTGGTACTTTTTTTATCCAAAAACAATTCAAAAAACGAACTTCTGAATGAAAAGCAGATACAGTAGCTCCATATACAACTAGATAGATTTGTAGAAATAGGCCTTAATTCAGATCTGGATTTAAGGGAGTTAAGTAAAAAAGACAAGATTTTGCTACTGGGTAATCACAGAAAGGAAAGGAAAACAGTATATTGTCATTTTCTCTTCTCATGGACAGAGTGAAGAGAATATCTCAGGAATGACTAGCTTCCGTGAAGTGCTGGAGAAAATGCTGGTTATTGTTGTGCTACCGGTTAGGAATAGCCTGAGAAGAGAAAACGAACTCTTCTCCTCTCACTTGGTCTCTAACACTTGTGGATTACTGGCGAGTATTGTTAGTGAACTGACTGCATCAGCTCTGGGATCTGAGGTAAGAAGCCATATTTTGATGCTGGATAACGAACTCATATTTAAAATTAGTGCACATTTTCTTTTTTCATGTGTTTTGACATTATGGAAATTAATTTCAAAACTAGTCAGCAATACCACTGCATTTTTTTCTTTAAAATAACCCCTTCATATTCAACTTTATTTTTTGCCGTTCCTTACCTCTTTTGTTTGCTCTTCTCTGCTTCTTTATCCTTCTCATTGTACCCCGAATATCTAGTAATATAAAGTGTCTGTTTTTGTGTTAGACTAAATTCTTATTAGTCCCATTGTACAAATCCGCTTCTGTATCCCAATAAAGTTGAAAATAGTTTCATTTATGAATGATGAATAGTGTTCTGAAATCAGGCTACTACTAATGAACACACGATGTGGAAAATGCAAGGAGGTTCAGACTTTTGCTCAACTTGCTAAGTTGATCCAAGATAAATGTACATGGAAAGTGGGAATAATTTTTGTCTCATGTCATGGTCTTTAAAATTATAGTAAAATATTCACAATATGAAATGTATCATTCTAATCATTTTATGTGTACAGTTCAATAAGTACACCTTATCTCACAAAATTTTTTAAAAGTAAAGATTATTTAAGAAAATCATTTTGAGAATTTTAAAATGCATTTTATAAAGTAAGATTATTATTCTCTAGTTTACTGCCTTATTTTGGTAACCTTCCTGAATATTTTGACTGAATTTGATTTCTTTTTTTCCCCCAAAAGGTAGACCATAGATTGGTTTCAAAACCAAACCTTAATGTGAAATATTCTATTCAAATGAATGTTTAAAATCCAGTATATATTCAGTGGTCCCAGCTTTCAGATTTCAAATTTCTTGCCAAAGAACTTTTTTTCTGTTTTACTTTCTAATTACTCATCTTTGCATTATTCTTGCTTACAGATTTATTTTAGAACTTATTTAACCTGTCAATCTGTACTGATTCCTTACTCATAGTAACAGTTTAGTTTTCAGAATTTCTAAATGGTTACATGGATGTGAGCAAATTTTACTGTCTCCTTTTGGAAAGTTTTTGTGTAGCTTTGTCCTAAGAGGCCACTAAAGCCCCTGTCGAGAAATGCTTAATTATTTTTATACTATTCGTTCAGCCTATAATGCATCTCTTTTATAGTAGACCATAAAAGATGCAAGAACCTGTAATGCCTAATGTCGTGTCCCTAATTTCCACAAACTTGCCTTTCTAATGAAAACAAGTGCTACAAATTGCAGGGTGCCAAATTAACACTCTTAGGAGTTCTCAAAGGCTTAGATTCCCACATTTCTTTATTTTAGTAAATAAAGTGCAAATCATACATTTTTAGTGTTTCCTCTCAAATCTCCTAAATTTCTCTGGCTAGCTTAGATTAGAAATAGTTTCTAAAGTAAAAAGAGCTCATTTCAACCCAAAATAAGTTCTCTGATCCTCTTTAATAAAAGCCTGTAGTTAGTGAGATTGTGCATTGATGTACATTTATGTGTCTGTATACTGATTGCTAAGTTATAAAAATATCACTATATACATTAGTGATATTCAAACTTAGGAAACAGTCCATTTTCTTCAAATTAATGCTTGGAAACTCATCAGGTTAAAGGTGCTCTAGTTGAAAGTGGAAAACTTGAATCCACCTCTTCCTTCAATACCTATCTTCAGTATTCCTAGACCTCTGTGTAGTATAGTTTGAAAACTACTAGTCTATAAAATGTTGATTAAATTTTTGTTAACTCTTTGGAAAGTAATAGTTATGACTGTAGTACAGATTTGTAGTCTAATATAAATTAAGAAATGTAAATCTAAAATCCTGTCAAGTAACATGGATTTGTAGCTTTAAAAAATGATAAAAATTTAGAGCCATCGAAAGACACTGCCTGCAGGTAACCAGCTCAGTAGGGAGGCAGCAGCCAGTCCTGCTCTGGCACACACTCCAGCAGCCATCGGAAGACACTACCCATAGGTAGCCAGCAAGGTCTGGGAAAAACAGCATCTGGCCCTGCCCCAACACACCAGTTGGCCACTATTGGATACCTGTAGCCAGCACTGGCCAGAATCCAGGAGAACCGAACAGTCATGGGCCGGAGAAATTGTAGCCAATACAGGAAGTACCTGGGACCCCTCTACCCGCTTATTTGGAAGAACCCAAGAAAATGTCAAGATGAAGAAGCAAAAGGCAGTCCCTGAACTCCAACCCAAGCAGATCAAGTCCAGGAGATGAAAACATGAAAGAGATCGGGAGTCACACACCTGAAGTTTCTAAAGTGATGGCAACTGAAGTAAAAAAGAGACAACTTCATGAGGCTATAAAAGAAATTAGAACAGAAATACTACCTCAGGTAAAAAAAGAGATAAACATAATAAAAGAATTGGAAGCATCTCTAACGAAGAAATAAATAAAAAAATAGAGGAGCATAGGAAGAGAGATTTAGAATGCATGAAACAGATTCAAAGAGAGATCCAGGAAATTAAAAACTCCATTGTAAGCTGGCAAAACCACGTGAAAGAAACTGAAGATGAACTTTCAGACATTGAAGACAGGTGTGCAGCTTGCAATCATAAAAGGAAAGATCTCTTAAAAATAACAAGGAACCAGGAAATAACAATCCGACAACTGTAAGACAATGCGGAGCAAAATAAGAATATTAGGTGTCAGTGAAAAAACAGGGATCAACACAAATAACATTGAAATTCTATTTACAGAAGTAATAGCAGAGAACTTCCCAAACATGGAAAAAGAATGTGATACACAGATAAGTGAGGCATATAGAACTCCAGCTAGCCATGACCAAAATAAATCTACACCCAGACATACAATAATCAAGATACCAGAAATTCAACATAAAAACAGAATATTAAAAGCTGTTAGAGAAAAGAAACAGATCGCCTATAAAGGAAAACCCATCAGAATCACGACAGACTTCTCAGCACAAGCCATCAAGTCAAGAAGAGCTTGGAGTGAAGTATTTCAAGTCCTGAAAGAAAACAACTTCCAACCCAGATTGATGTACCTTGCAAAACTATCTTTCAGAATTAATAGAGAAACAAGATGCTTCTATGACAAAGAACAACGGAAGGAATTCATGACCACCAAACCAACCCTACAAAGAATACTCAAGGGCATTCTGGAGAGAGATAAAAACGACCATGGTTCCAGGAACAGTAACAGGGGGATCACTGAACAGGGCAGACATTTAAATGGAGGGGAAAAGTAGACAGCCACCGACAGGAAAATAGTATGGCAGAGACAAGACAGTGCGTGCTGGCCCCATTAATGCCCCATTAATGCAGATGGCCTCAATTCACCAATAAAAAGAAACACAGGCAGAGTGGGTCAGGAGACAGGATCCATCAATATGCTTTATTCAGGAAACACATTTAGCTCAAAAGGAAATTCATAGACTGAAAGTCAAAGGAGAGAAGACAATACTCTGACAGGGAATCAGAAAAAACGTAGGGGTAGCTTGCCTTTCAAATGCAGAATGGTTAAGAAAGATATGGCATTTCTATACAAAGGAAAGCTACTCAACTATAAAGAAAGATAACCTTGAGGCTCTTGTAGGTAAATGGATACAACTTGAGATCATGCTCTTGGATGAAATGGTTCAGTTATGTGGGTGAACATTGTTTTGTCTCCCTAGTATAAAAACCTAAAGGAGTTAGTGGGATCCAAAATGCACAATAGATGTCGTGAAGGTGAAAGAGGAGGATATGTCTAGAGGGGGAAGGTATTGGTCGTTGTTAATCTATATCCTGTTTGAAACTCTATATTGTTTTCATTGTTCTGTTTAGCTTGGTTTTATTGTTTTGTTTTGTTTGATGTTATCATATTTGGTGGCATGGACAGCTGTTTCAAAAAATAACAAAATGTATTATAGTAGCCATTATTGATTGCGTGTTATGTTGTTTCAAAGCCCTATATTGCTTTGTTTTCTTTTGATTGATTTTATTCTATTTTGTTTTGTTTGATTTTATTATGTCTGATGGTATAAACAGCTACTCTGAAGATAACAAGATGCATTATGGTAGTCACTGTTGTATTCCTATTGTCTTGTTTCGAAGTCCTGTATTGCTTTCATTGTTTTCTTTTGATTGGTTTTACTCTGTTATGTTTTGTTTGATTTTATTGTATCTGATGGTATAGGAAGTTACTTTGAAGATAGCAGGAGGCATCATGATAGCCATTGTTGGTTTCCTTTTATCTTGTTTTGAAGTCTTGTGTCATATTCATTGTTTTGTTTTGATTGTCTGTGTTCTATTTCTTTTGGTTTTATTCTCTTCAAAATAAAAAAAAGTAGAAATGAGGAAATTTTATTGTGGTTTAATCTCAGTACCATTAGGAAGATTTAAACTGCTTCTTAAATGTAAATTATTTTATAAAACCTCTTAGAAACTTTTGTCTACTTTTGTTACAGGTGTATTACACACAGCACTCAGACACAAATAACTAATATAATTGCTTGTGTTTTTTACAGGTCGATGGACTTAATTCTCTTCAATCTGTAAAAGCTAGTGCTAACAGATTTACAAAGACAAGTCAAGGAAGAAGTTGGAACACTGGGAATGGGTCCCCTGATGCAATCTGTTTTTCAGTAGACAAACCTGGAATAGTTGTGGTTGGTTTCTCTGTCTATGGAGGAGGTGGGATTCATGAATATGAATTAGAGGTGTTGGTTGATGATGTAAGTATCTCTCCTGTATCCTTCATCCTGTTATGTGGGCTATATATTAGGACAATGACACTGTCATAGTATAATGTGTTCAAATCTAATAATTTAGCAGACCACTTGTATGTGAACAGTCTTAAAGTGAAAAGAGTGATTTTTACCTGATTGTTTGTGTCATCTTGAATCACTCCTGCCTCACATTTTTTGCACGTTCTGAAAGACAAAGATTTTAAGTGGAACTGAAGACTAAAAAATGTGTAACTAAGCCTCTAATTGCAATTTTTGAGTGACTTTTTACGATTGTTACTTTTCAAGAAACAAAAACAGTGTTCGAATGAATATTATTTCTTTCTTGAGTAGTTAATCTTGTCATAGTATTATAGAGAAATCTTACTAAAGATAGATGGCATTTGACTGATTTAGCTATGTTTTTTATATTCTCTAAATTATTTAGAATGCCTGAGTTTTCAATTATTAATATAGAATAGAAAGTATATAAATTATTTTCTAATAAATAAGTCTATCACTTGATTCTTTTGCACAATCACTTTGAATTCTGTAGTTCATTAAGCTATATCTCTATAACTGCTAGTCTTCTGTTTTTTGTTTGTTTGTTTGTTTGTTTGTTTATTTGCGGCACTGGGGATTGAACTCACAACCTCACGCCTGTCAGACAGGCACTTAGTCACTGAATCAAACTCCCAGCCCTGGTTTTTTGAGACAGGGTCACACTGTGTAGGTCAGGCCGGCCTTGTGCTCGCGTTGTAGCCCAAGCCGGCCTCGAACTCACAACGCTCCTCCTACCTCCTGCCCAGCCCGAGTGCTGGGATTAAAGGTATGCGTCACCACGCCCGGCTAACTGCTAGTCTTCTGAAGAAGGAATAGTTTAAGACAACAGGTGAGAATAGTTCATTTATGTTGTAATCTCAGGAAATCAGAATAAAATGATTTACAGTGTTGAAAGTTTCTCTTTAGTATTTATAGGGAAATACTGATAGTTAATTTTATGTGCAAGGAAATAAGCAACTTAAAAACAGTAACTATAAATTAAAATTGTTCATACAATGAAATTATGAGTTTCATGAATTTTATTTTATTGTCTTCACTAGAGTGAACACGTTGGAGATTCAACTCATTCCCACAGATGGACATCTCTAGAATTGGTCAAAGGAACTTACACAACAGATGATTCACCCAGTGACATAGCTGAAATCAGACTTGACAAAGTTGTTCCTTTAAAGGTAATTTCTGCCGTGTTTTTGGTGTGAATAAAATTGAAAATTATTCCATGAATTTTCATTGTTAGATACAGCTTTTTACTAGTTATCTTTTATGTGGTGCTTTAAATATTTATGAATCTTGTGCTGTATTGTATACTGTTTTTGATAGTATCTCTTAAAGCCAGGTATAGAAGAAAGAATTGTTAGATTATGGAGTCCAAGATATCTGATTTTCCACATCTTAGTTTTAAGACACTGGCAAGTCATCATTTTATCAATTAGAAATTGATTTGTAGATTGAGAGGAATAGTATCTACATTGTAGTGTTATGGAGATTAGATTAAATAATGTAAGTAAAGCAGGCTTCTGTTTCTTGTGTAGTATGGAAACTGAATACATATTAGTCCCCATCTTTCTCTTATTCCAAACTCCTTTAAAAAAGAAGTCATTTTAACAATTAATATATTAAGGTTACTACTTTATATATTTTGATTTTCTTACAGTAAGTATTTGGCAAAATAGAGAAATTTTACTTTAAATTATTATTAAAGTAACTAAGTATATTTGAATTCATCTGAAATAAATTTCATTATAGAACAGAATTTTGGATAAAGTACTCTCATGATAGACTTCATCAAAAAGTTGAGATACTGGAAAACTGAAAAGCCTTTATTATGAAGTTTATTCGTGGGTCATAAAATATGAATGTGTAACTCACATTTTCAATATACAGTGCATCATGTTAAGAAAAATTATTTTCTTACAAGTATTTTCCCCATGTTTTTCTACTTTGTCTGTCTTTGTTTCTGAACGAATATCTCCCAAAATAAAAATACAGTGAATTCAGATGAGCACAGTAGCATACACATATAATCTCTGCATTTAGGGAGGCTGAAACAAGAGTATCTCAAGTTTGAGCCCAGCTCAGGCAATTTATTGACTTAATGAGATCCTGTCTCAAAAAGGCGAGGGCGAATGTTGGAGGAGATGCAATTCTCTATAAAAGCCCTGAATTGAGTCTCCAGTACCCCCCCACACACAAAAAAGATTAGTAGACTTACCATTATTTTTTTCATTTTAAAATTATTTCCAGATTTAAACTCATGAAGGAAAAATGCTCTTAAAGTCTTTTATGATGGGTAGTATCTTCCAGTGTGATTAGAGCAGGAACTAGTAGCACTAGTAGTACTCAAATCCTAGTTCTGTCATTTACCAGCTGGGTGACTTTTGGACAAGGTATTTAACTTCTGCACTTCAAATTGCTCACCTGTAAAATAATGTATCTAATGAGGACATTGTAAAGATTGACTTATATTTAAGTCATATGAAATATTTAGGCTAGTTTCTTTTATGCAAAAAGACATTCAGTAAGGGTTAGCTATCATCATATTTGAATTGTTAGAAACTCAGTAAAATGCAGTAATAACATCTCTAAACATGTTTACTGCTAGAGTTGTTTTTGTGTATCCTATGTACATTATGAATAAATATAAATATTTTACATGTTTATCATGAAGGAAAATGTTAAATATGCTGTGCGCTTGAGGAACTATGGAAGCCGCACAGCCAATGGAGATGGAGGAATGACAACAGTTCAGTGCCCTGATGGTGTAACCTTCACATTCAGCACGTGTAGCCTGAGTAGTAATGGTACCAACCAAACCAGAGGACAGATTCCACAGATACTCTACTATAGGTAGGTGCCTCTATAGTTAGAAAGGAAATACTCTAGTTTAACATATAATTTACTACCAAGGGAAAAATATGGTAACTGAATAATTGTAATTAAATTATACAGTATATCTCCTAGCACAATACTTGTGCTAATTCATTTTAAGATACAAATTCAGTGTTCACTATTGAGGTGAGTGCATTAAAAAATTTTTGTTACTGAAATTTTGTGGATTGGTTATATGTGCTGTTTGCTGTCACTTTACAGTTTTTTGTCTGTATTTCAAGTTTATATGTAATTTATTCATTTCATTTTGTAAATGTCTGATGTCAGTGATCAGATCTACTCAACCCAGTTGGTGGTATTGCCTTGGTCCTATAATCCAGTCTACAGAAGAGTTCAGTGTTTATGAATCTTTTACCTACTGGTACTAGCCATTGGACCCTGGAATATGCAATGATAATATTTTAAGAATAACTATTTTGGATGCAAACAGTGGAAAATAAAAGCATGATAAAATCTTGGCATTAAAAAAACTTTTAAATACAAATTTTTCACTAACTCTGAATTTTTCTTTTAGTAACTTAGGTGGATTATTTTATAAGCACAAGAAATAATACATTATTCTTTTTCTGAACCATAGATTAAAAACTATAATGTGCACAAAAGAAGGGTTTAATATCAAAAAACTAGATAGCCATTAATGATGTCTGCTATCTTTTAGGCATTTCTGTATTTACCACCAAGCTTTATTTAAAAAATAAGTTGAAAAGATTTAATTCTCTTAACTTTAAACACCATTTTACCCTGATGGCTCCCAAGTCCATATTCCTATCCTTCTTGTCTTCTGAGCTCTAGAGTGAATATCCAGGTTCCTTTTTGACATTTTCATTTGGATGACACCAGTAGAGATGATGCTGGTTAATGCATACTGAGCTCTTAAACTGTGTGCCATACTGTCCTCTATTGTTTATCCATTTTGTGTGAGTAATCATGATGTAAGCATTTACCCTGTTGTGGAAAGAAGATGAAACTGAAGTCATTAAACATCTTATCTGAATCACACGTGTATTCAGTTATGGTACAGGGATTTGTAGGCAAGAGTATACTCTAGATGACATACTGTTAAACCACTACACACATCCTCTTTCAGGATTCTCTGTGTAGTTGACTGATAGACATCTTAGGGTTGGCTCATCCATAGTACTCCTCTCCCATCCACTCTTACACCCAAACACCTTGTCATTCTTGGTGTCCTGTTGCTGAGACAAAATACCAGACACATAAGGTTAAAGGAGGAAAGGTTTGTTTAGCTCACAATCTATGTAAGTTTCAGTCTATAATTGGCTGGCTACAAGGCAGGAAGTCATGGTAGAAGGGCAATCTTTCATGGCTGCAGAAGACACCAAAAGCAAGGAGAGAAGAGGAAAGGAAGCCTCTTTCTGTCCCTTATATTGTATGCAGGCTACGTCCCCTAGGTCAGGTGTAGCATTCACACCCTTAATCTGAGCATTGAACCATGCATGCATCAATCACAAACACTAGGTTCAGCTGCCTCAGAAAAGTCCAACCTTCATGACTGCATGCGACTTTGCGGGTACATCCAGACACAAACCCTAAAGTTTACTGTCAACCTTCACATCTTGTTTATCAACAAGTCCTGGCAGGTATACTTTTAAAAGGTCATTAATTTGACCCTTACTATCACTCACATAATTAGCCGTCTAGTCCAAAGTCACCAGCCATCCTATTCTCCATCTGTAAAATTATAACCTGTATGTGAGTTTTCCACTTTTCTCTGTTGTGCTCCTGCAGTCATTTTTCCCCAGCGAAGCAAGCATACCATGCTCTGCTCTTGCTCAAAGTTCAGTAACCTCCTATTCCCTTAGCAGTGTGAAATGTGAAATTGTTACTGTGATCTACCAACCTCACATGATCTGACTCCTGTTTCCTTTTCTACCCAAATACTTTTCACTGTTTTTCATTCCAGAAATATTTGTCTTTATTCTGTTCTTTTGAACTCTCAACACTGTGTTCCCTTTGTCATGACACTTTTCTGCAAGAACTGCATGGATTTTTAAGTTTTCTTTATTTTTTTCAAAGTCCTTATTCTTCGTGAAATCATGTTACTTATTAACTGTTTGAACTTCTTTTACTGTAAATTAAATGACAAGCTCTGATCTATACATTATTTCTAAAATTAGATCTTGTTTTATTTAACATTGTAAAATACTTCCCTGTTTACTACTGATGTCACAGGAGTGAATTTGATGGAGATTTGCAATCCCAACTTCTGAGTAAAGCAAATGAAGAGGACAAAAACTGTAGCAGAGCTCTCTCTGTGGTAAGCACTGTTGTTCGAGCTGCTAAGGACCTGTTACACAGAGCACTTGCTGTGGATGGTAAGACTTTCCTTTTCTTTCTTGGTAGTTGTAGTTTAGATTCTGTATTCCTTAAATTATCCACAGAGCTATTGAAAAGGAACCATCTTGTGGAACCCTAAAGTGTTTTATTCACTGCATCTACATTAACCCATTTATGCCAAAGATTGAGATTTCTTGAGTTTTCACATGAAATTTACACATTACTTAGAAAAATTCAAGGAACAAGAATTTGAAGAAAACACATTTCATCATGTTCCATTGTTGTGAGGGTTCCAAAAATGGATCACTAGGCATTGAAGGGTTAATTTTCAGTCAGTCATGCTGTCCATACTCTAATGCAGATTTTCATAGACTGTTGAGAAACAGTGGAGCTGGGGATATAGCTTAGTGATAAATCACCTGCCTAGAATACTCCTGGCCCCGGATTTAAATCCCTAGTGTAGGGATAGAATGGTGGTGGTATGGGTAACAGAAACAATTGTCTGACATTCTTCTTTTCTTAATTCAGTAACAGAAAAGAATCTGTCTTGATTAAACTGTGTATTTGCTTTATTCTGTTTTTAGTAGTCAAAAAACTTTCTCTTCCTTTCTGTCCTGTTTTCGGTAATGTGTCACCATTCACCCAAATGTCTGGGGAACTACCCATCTTCTCAGATTCAGTTGTCTCTCTCCAGTTTGTATTCTCCTCACTGTTTTCTCACTTCCTAGTACAGGCTGCCGTAGTGAAAGCACATGCCCTCTTTTTCATGATGGGTAATATTATAATAATCTCACTGCTATCTTACCCCTATTTCCCTTGTAGTTATCTAATCTTCTGTCACTCTGGCAGCAGTTATCAGAAGAACAATATTCATTGTTATTTCCAGTCCCTTACTGTTGTTACAAGTTACAGCATTTGTTCCTCAGCCTGGTTGTACGGCAGAGTCACCTGAGAAACTTGCTGAAAATAGAGTATTTGGACCATCCCCAAGGATTTAGGCTGGGCTAAGAAGCTTTTCAAAATAAGTATGCAGCCTATTCTGATGCAACAGCAGATCTAGAAATCATTATTTCAGAGAAAATTTGGCCTATAATATAAATGTTTTTAGAATCCAGAATCAGCTTCCCTTTCTACGAACATATTCATGGGTAAATGATTAAAATGTCCATCAGCACAGTGCTTTCCTTGGAAAAGTGAAAGGTAACATAACTTGACAATCAGAAACACTTTTATAGTGCTTTGTATGATGCAGGCATTATTGTATACATTTTACATACATTAACTCACTTAATCTTCACAGCATACAGTGAAAAAATACTGCTATTATCTTATTTTACAGATTAAGTAATTTTCTTTGGGTCACTTATGTAACCACCTTTGGTACCAGTAGTTTAGAATCATGACTCGTTCTCTAGGTTCTAGTTGTGACTCTTATATTTTACAGGTATCTAAAAGGAATACACACATTAAATACTTAAACACCATGTGCTTTGGTTTCCCTTTCTAAATAGTGGGAATAATGCAGATACCTTATTTTGAGGATTAATTGAAATAACATACACAACTAAAACCCTTTGAACAGCACCAGGTCCTTTATAAAAAGTTAATGTCAACCATGATTTTGTTGAAGAGAACGGAATATATATTAGGATAGCATGTATACAGTACAGTGAAACTACCTTCTAACTGTAGTTTTAATGTCTTTTTTAGCTGATGACATTCCAGAATTGCTTAGCTCTTCCAGTCTGTTTTCCATGCTGCTTCCTCTTATTATAGCCTACATAGGACCAGTAGCTGCTGCTATTCCTAAGGTATATAATTTAGTTCTTTAACTTTGAATCTTTTAAATAGTATATGATTTTTAAGCTGGGCATGGTGGCACACGCCTTTAGTCCCAGCACTCGGGAGGCTGACGCAGGAGGATTGTTGTGACTTCGAGACCAGCCTGGGCTACAAAGTGAGTTCAAGTCCAGCCTGAACTGCATAGTGAGACCCTGTCTCAAAGTGAGTTCGAGGCCAGCCTGAACTGCATAGTGAGACCCTGTCTCAAAAAATAGGGCCGGGGATTTAGCTCAGTGGCCTGAGCACCTGCCTGGCAGACGTGAGGTTGTGAGTTCAATCCCCGGTACCAAAAAAATAAAAAATAAATAAATAACTAAATATAATTTTTTAGCTTTTGTCTCTTTCCTTTAAAAACACTTTAGTCCTTGAGACACCTGAGGTACAAGTGTTAGGCAGAGATAGATATGTTAACGATAAAAGTTAATTAAATCCCACTGTTCTTAGTATTGTCCATTGGATTACTGGGCTTAGATACTAGCTTTACATTTGAAAAATTGGAGAAGGAGATTATGTTTTAGAAATATGATAATTAAGGAGACATTTAATTTGCTGATTTTTTTTTAATTTATGAGATTGATGCCAAATTCTATCTTTACTAACAGCAATGGAAAGGGATAGGAGTGTTTTAAAGTAGTGAGTAAAACCTAATTTACTGTAGATTGCAAAAAAGCAAAAGTGTTTAAAAATATAGGCTAAGTTATTTTAATGTAGAACCCTAAATTTTTCCACATTTTTCTTTGAAAACAACTTAGCTATTAAAATGTCTGTACAGAAATTGTTGCTAAGGAGGGGGCTGCCAGCAATTATAGTAACTCATAATTTCAAAACATTTTATATCTATAATTTAATCATTTTTTTCAATCTACTAGGTGGCTGTGGAAGTCTTTGGCCTTGTTCAACAGTTGCTTCCCTCAGTTGCTATTTTGAATCAGAAGTATGCACCCCCAGCTTTCAATCCCAATCAGTCAACAGATAGCACCACAGGAAACCAGCCTGAACAAGGTCTCTCAGCTGGTACAACATCTAATCACTATGCTGTCATAGAGAGTGAGCACCCCTATAAGCCTGCCTGTGTGATGCACTACAAGGTAGGCACTGATTTATAGTCAGAATTTCATTTTAAAACTTGATTGGATGTTCTCTTATGGTATTTTAAGAATGCTTTGTCTGTGTCTGGTAACTTGTAAAAATAGTTAATCAGTCTAGAAAATCTGTAGGTAGTTAGACATCATCAGATATATAAAAGACTTTAAGATAGGATTTTTACCTTAATGAGTACAAAGTTTTGCTCCTAAAATTCATTTGGAACCAGAAGAAACCTAGAATAGCAAAAGCAATTCTGGCAACAAAGGCAAGTTAGGGGTATCACAGTCCCCAATCTCAAACTATACCACAAAGCTAGTGTGATAAAATCAGCATGGTCTTGGCAAAAAAACAGGCCTGAGGATGAGTGGAAAAGAATAGAAAATGCAGACACAGCCCCAAACACACTCAGCCACCTTATCTTTGACACAGGAGCCAAACATATTCACTAGAAGAAAAAGCCTCTTTAATAAATGGTGCTGGAAAAACTGGCTTTCCACATGCCAGAAACTAAAACTAGACACGTGTCTGTCACTGTGTACTAAACTAAAGTCAAAATGGATCAAAGATATAAATATTAAAATAGAACCATTAAATTAACTGGAAGAGAAAATAGGTAAAATCATGAAGATATAGGTGTAGGCAGAGACTTCATGAACAAAACCCAGACAACAAGGGAAATACTACAAAGAATCAACAAATGGAATCTCATATTATTAAAAATCTTGTGAACAACAAAAGAAATCACCTACAGAGTGAAAAGATAGTTCACAGACTGGGAAAAAATTATAGCCAGTTGTCCCTCAGACAGAAGTCTTCTATCTAGAACATAGAAAGAATTGAAAAGAATCAGAACCCTCAAATTCAAAGACCCTATTCAAAAATGGTCATCTGAGATGAATACATACTTCTCAGATGAACAAATACAAATGACAAATAAATACATGAAAAAATGTTTAATATTATTTCTCATTCAAGAAATGCAAATTAAAACAACACTGAGATTCCATCTCATCCCAGAAAGAATGGCTATCATTAAGAAATCAACCAACACCAAATGCTGGCAGGGCTGTGGGGAAAAAGGAACCCTTCTCTACTGTTGGTGGGAGTGTAGAGTAGTACAACCATAGTGGAAATCAGTGTGGAGATTCCTCAAAAAACTGGAATTAGAGGTCCCATTTGACCCAGCTGTTCCCCTTCTTGATGTCTTCCCAGAAGCATTAAAAACATCATACCACAGCGATACATGTTTACCCATGTTTAATAGCATCACAATCTGTAATAGCTGTATCTTGGAAACAACTCAAATGCTTATCAACTGAAGATTGGATAAAAAAGGTGTAGGTTTTTTTTTTATAATGGAGTAGTACTTAGCCATAAAAAAGATAAACTGGAGAGTTTTATAGATAAAAGAACACAACTTGAACCCATACTCATAAGTGAAATAAATCAGACCCATAGGTGTAAACATTGTATTGTCTTACTAGTGTGAGAAACTGAACAAGTAAATAAGATCCCAGATGTACAATAGATACTGTGAACTGGGAAGAAACTGTTCAAAAGAAAAGACAGACTGTGTTGGGGAAAAGGAAGAAAGGGAAAAAGACAAAAATATATTTATTCACATAATAGTTACACAGCTAGTTTCTCTTAGTTCACTGAAAAGAAAGGTTTGTGCTAATATTATTTGGACAATATATCATGCCTTTATCTTGTACTCTGAATAACTGCTACAAAGGAAACAATTTATTAAGTATTATAACTCTCCTAGTAACTTGTTTTGAAACTGTTTTATTTTTTTTCTGTTGAAAAAGGTATAAAGTTTTTAGTTTTATGCAAGTTCTCAAATCTTTTCGTAAACGAGGTACAGTGTATATAGTGCTAAACTTCTATAATATAAAGCATGGAAGTTTAGCATTATATTGTATACTATACAACAGTCATAAAAAATTAACTAAGCTACAATACAAGCACTAAAATTTGTAAATCATATTTTAACTGATATTATTTGTACCATAGCCTGAACTGTTCATAAAAGTTTACATACCCTACGCAGTATTTAAAGTAATGCTTAACTAAAGACTACCTATAAAATGTTTGCAGATAATGTTATTATAAAATATTCACTAATTCTTTCTTAATTTATCCTGTAAATCAGTCATCTACTTCATCAATTTAATTATAAGTTAACATTTTTGGGTACTTGTAAAATTTTAATTTTTTTGTAGAAAATATTAAATATCTAAAAGTAAACAGTATAATATATAGAGTTCCCCATTTATTCATCTCACCAGTTTCAACAGTCTTCAAGTCTTAGATATTTATTTCCCCCTCAATTTCCTATCCCTTCTTGTTATTTTAAAGCACATTTATATATTCTTATACTTATCTCTAAAATTTGACACTAGGGAGACTTCGTATGAGATTGTTTGGGCGACGGCTCATAGTGCTCCAATTAGGGCATAATTTGAGTTGGATGCTCATCCTGATCATAAGATTGCATGGACAGCAAGGCTTGAAGTTGCTAGGATGAATAGTGCTCCTAGGTTTATGTTGATTAGGGGATAGGGTATGGGGATTGGAATTCATATTGATAGTGCAAGTATTAGAGCTAGGGTGGGGGCTAAAATGAATAGAAAAATAGAGGAAGTGGATGGTCGGAGGGGTTCCTTGATGAATAGTTTTAGGGCATCTGCAAATGGTTGAAGAATTCCATAGGGACCTACAATGTTGGGTCCTTTTTCGCATTTGCATGTAGCCGAGGATTTTTCGTTCTGTTAAGGTAAGGAATGCTATGGCTAGGAGGATGGGAATAACTAGAAGTAGAAAGTTGATTGTAAACACAGGTGTTAAGGAGGGGATTTGAACCTCTGAATATAAAGTTTTAAGTTCTATGCAGTTGCCGGGCTTTGCTACCTTAACAGGCCCTGTGTCTTGGGTTTTAGTGGTGATAATTACAAGATTGATATAATGTCATCTTTTTATTATCAAGGCACAATTGACTAGTTAGCCTTATTTCTCTTGTCCTTTTGTACTGGGAGAAATTTTCAATAGATAGAAACCGACCTGGATTGCTCCGGTCTGAACTCAGATCACGTAGGACTTTAATTGTTGAACAAACGAACCATTAGTAGCGGCTGCACCACTGGGAGGTCCTGATCCAATATCGAGGTCGTAAACCCTATTGTTGATATGAACTCTAGAATAGGATTGTCATATTAAAAAATTAATAATTCTTTAATATCAAGTGTCATGTAGATTTTACCAGCTTGTTTGAATTCCAATACAGATAAGATGGATACTGTATGGTTATGTCTCATTAGTCTCTTTTAATTTTAAAACTTTTTAAATCTATAGATCCTCCTCCACCTCTCTGTACTTTTGTTTCTTTGAATTTTATTTGTTGAGGAAACTGGACCATATGTATTTTTTAGGTGAAAGTCTTTTCATATTACCTGCTGAGTCCTTTAGACCCTTGATTTCTTGCTCTCTGGACTGCTAAAATGTTCCTGCCTTCTTTAGATCTGAAGCCAATTATTTTTTAAATAGACACTTTACACATATGTATTGATGCACACATATGTTATTTTCATATATTCGTGTATATGTAATTAATATGGGTATATGTGTATTTACATAGTTACATATGTATACATGTAGGTTTTTTAAGATAAAATACCTTATGCATTTTTACTAATGACATTAATTCAAAATAAGGACCAAAGGGGTACGTGAATCTCCTTTCTGATACATCTAGGATCTCTGTTCTTGATGATAACAGAAATATCAAAATTAGAAAATTACTTTATTATTCATTTGTTTTGCATGTGTGCATACCTGTAAGTGGGTAGATGGGTGGTTTTGTCCTTTAATTATATCCAAGCTAAGATGTATAGTTAAATTACTGGGGGTTTTTTTTGTTCTTTTTTTTGTTTTTTGGCACTGGGGATCAAACTCACAACGTCGCGCCTGCCAGACAGATGCTTAAGCCACTGAGCCAAACCCCCGGCCTTAGTTGTTAGAGGCAGAGTCGCACTATGTAGTTCAGACCGGCCTTGCGCTCACGTTGTAGCCCAAGCCAGCCTCGAACTCACAACACTCCGCCTACCTCAGTCTCCCAAGTGCTGGGATTAAAGGTGTGCACCACCACGCCCGGCTAAGTTACTGTATTTTAAAGTTGAATATAATGTCCTCTTCACTGTGTTTCCTCTTTTCCTAATGTAGGTAATATTTTGTTTTAATTTTGTAGTTTATCCTTCTATTTCTTTTAATAAACATACAGATGCATACATATGTAAGTGCACATGCGTAGGGTATGCGTTACATTTATATCTTTTTGTCTGTTGCCAAGGTGACATTCCCAGAATGTGTTAGATGGATGACAATCGAATTTGACCCTCAGTGTGGTACTGCACAGTCAGAAGATGTCCTCCGCTTGTTGATTCCTGTTAGAACTGTTCAGATTTCAGGATATGGGCCAAAATTAGCATCTGTTCATGAAAATCTTAATGCATGGATAGAGTTGAAGAAATTTTCAGGACCTTCTGGGTGGCCTAGTATGGTCTTAGTGTTGCCAGGTAAATGTTTTCTATTTTATAGTGAAAAATACCTGTATTTTGTGAGGATACATTATTGAAAATGTTTATTTAATTTTCAGAGGAAATTATTAAAGACTTAGTATGTGTCTGTATTGGAGTTCAGGAATAAATAAGATGTGCTGAGCAAGGGGCATAGCATGATACAAGTTTTGAAGGAAGAGAGTATTGTGAAAAAAGCAGAATGTTAATATTGGGGCAACTCTTTGTGTAGCTGGGACCAATGTGTAGAAGAACCACATTAGATCTTTCATTTCCCCAGTGAGTACTAATTTTCAGATTTTAATGGTGAACTCCATTTCTTCCTTTGAAGAGATTTTGTGAACCCCTTCTCATTTATGTTAAAATTATTTCAATTGGTTTGAAGGCTTATATGTAACAGAACATGCATATAAGAATGCATACTTGTTATCACTAACACTTGTGTTTTCCTTTTCAAAAATTAAATTTTAAAACTAAGTGTAGTTTGTTGTGTTTATACTCAGTTAACCATAGCTACTCTTATACTCTTTGAAAGTATTTGAATTCAGAAGCATTTCCTTGTGAAAATAGCAGAAAAAACCAAATGTTAGGGTAAAGAATGACCTACTTTGAAATAGAAAATATTGGCCAAGGTCATGGCAGTAATTAATAGATTAAGATAACTGAAAAAAATTACTTTCTTTAAAACTTAAATTCAGGATAATTGATTAAGGAGAGAATTTGATTGTAACAAAAAATAACATCTATTCACATAAGATGGTTCTATTGTTCTTAATGTTGCCTTTAGCACAGTTTGTTTGAGTAAACATAGGAATCTACCCCCCAAAAAAGTTTGTTTAGGTTATATTTGATTTCTATAGCAACTAATCTTGAGATCAGTAATGGATAGGGAAATTTTAATAACGTTGTTTCAGATTTTGACCTCTATTCTGACTTGTTTATTTTTGAAAGGAAATGAAGCCCTTTTTTCATTGGAGACTGCTTCAGATTATGTAAAAGATGACAAAGCTTCCTTTTATGGTTTTAAATGCTTTGCAATTGGATATGAATTTAGCCCTGGACCTGATGAGGTAAAAACAAATCATCTTTTCGTTCTCTTAAGGAAGGTTGTGTTTTAAACCTATTGACTTAAATTGCATTGTTGCCGGTATTCAAGAAGTCTCAAACTTTTTTTTTTTTTTCAGCTTCTGATACTTTGTTTAGACAATTTCAAAAGGGGAGAGAAAGCTTTGAAATGAAACCAAAAACTCATAGCAGACACACTGTAGGGTTACAACTACAAGAATTTCAAAGACATTCAGGTTTTTTAGAGCAAGTTTGGGGAGATTTGACTGAAATATTATTTTTTTTTTAATTTTAAACAAAAGGAAAGTAAGAAACCAAAGCAAAACAGTTTCACAACCAGGCAATACGAGAGTAACAATCATCAGTACATTGCGTATTATTATAGTCACAGAAATTATTTAGGATAAAAAATATAGACATGAAACATTATCCAAAAACTTATTTTAAACTATGTCATAGCTTAGTTTTATGCAGTAAATTTTGCTACTTTTAATATATGAAGAGAATGGAACTTGTGCAAAATGCCATTATAGGTGTCATTTTGAAATGTAATTATGTCTTCCCTGAACCTGCTGAAATTAGTAAATCTTTCTGAGTACATAATAGAACCTGATTTCACAGAGGGAGTATCTTACTATCAACTTTTCTACATGTTTTTAGTCATACACTAAAACAAAGCCAACGTCAAAAGTAGATCATGTTCTTTCAAAATAATGAATGAAAAATTATTTTCACAATAAACCTGAACCTTACAACATGACATATATTACTGAATCTCTTCCACTCTCAATCACTAGCTAAGAAATGCCTCTAATTTCAAAGGCGATACTTGAACTCAAGTTACATTTTCTTAATGCATATTACCTACCAAACATTAAGTGACAAAATTTATGCAATTCTACAGGGTGTCATTCAGCTGGAGAAAGAATTAGCCAATCTTGGTGGGGTTTGTGCAGCAGCTTTGATGAAAAAGGAGCTAGCACTTCCTATTGGTAAGCATGGTTAAATACTAGGTATTTGTTGATAATTTAAAAAAAAAATTTAATAGTAAAATGTTTACTATAGGGCATCTAAAATGATTTGCATAATAATTATTATAATCATGCGTACTCATAAACAATAATTACTTAATATACTGATTGCTCAGGTTGGTTTAAATGAAGATTAGAGGGTATCCTGTAGTCTTTTTTTATTTCCACAAGCCCATGCCCATGTATATCCTCCTTACAAATACACATGCTGTGTGCCAGACATTGGGTTAAGCAATGGATATATAATATTAAGCCAAAATTTTGAGATATTTCTAAATATCCTAGTGGAAATATCAAATAGACAGTTTGATATTCATCATCTGGAATTCAGGGATTAAGTAAATGAAAATGACATTTGAACATAGTTGTTATTTAAAGAGCGTAGGATAAAAGCTGGGCCTTCAAAACTTCAAAGATGGACAATAGAGATGAAAGTTTCATATAACATTGTAAAGATAATGAAGCCAATAAAGGAGGAGAAAAATCAAGAGAATGGATGTTCGTAGGATTTTTGCATGCTATTGAGAAATTAATTACAATCTTATCAGTATAGTTGAAAACTTGTTTATACACTAAACATGAAATAAATTAGCAAAATGAGAGAAATATAAGGTCTTTCATAGTGAATTGAGAGGGAATGGAAAATGAGAAAGGGGAGCTATGTTGGATATAAATAGCTTTACAGAAGTGTTTTTGTGTGGAGCAGAACAGAGATAAGGGAGTAACAGAAATGGTACCTTCATATGAAACAAGTGTGTATGACATATAATTTGTAATCAAGAGGATAAATAAATCTTTTAAAATACTAATTTAATTCTTTAATATTTATACATAGTTTAACATTGTATTTTCACAGTATCTAGGAGTAAATTCTCACCTCAAAAGTCCATCTATACTTCTTACTTCTGATACTACCCTTTCCACTCTATCCTCTATTTTCTTTCATTCTCTTTGTCTACTTTTTTCCTGTATTCACTTTTCTTTTCCTATTTGATTTCTCAGTTCTCTTGATCCTACTTTATATTGGTATGTTTGAGAAAAGTAAGATTTTATATAATCTATTCGTATGAGGAAAATTGTTAGCAATCTCTTCCTAGGAAATTTGACAATAACTGTTAAAATTTTACTTGTGTATACTTTTGACATGGCAGTTTTTATTCACACTTGCACGATGATCAGAACATTTATTTTAAATGAAGAGTTGACGTAGTGCTTGTAATTGCAAAACCAAGAAACAACCACAATATCTGTCAGTTGAAACCTGGTTAAATTAAGCTATTGCTCATTGATATGGTGGAAGTCTGTATAGCTGCTATGGCCTGACAAAGAAAGATAGTCAAACTAATTGAGCAAAGCAAGTTATAGAAGCAAGTTCTATTTTTGTGTGCATTATATTACTATTTGTGTTTATATGTGTATATGTTGACACATATATCTATAGTAATAATTTACATGCAGTTTCTAGAACCTTAATACATAAATTGTTGATACTGGGTATATTTGAGGGAAATGTACTTGTTAAAGAGGTAGTACTATTCATTTCACACTCATGCAGTTTGAATATTTGTACTTGAACTTCATAATTTCATAGTTTAAATTATCAAAAATCAGTAAATAAAATGTTTTGTATTTAGCAGTAAATATAAGGAGAAAATGGCTAAAGGGTACTGCCTTAATGTTTTCCTGTGTTATCATTATTTCCTAAATGTAGAGCTCTTCTGTAACTCATCCAAAGTATAAAAGTTCATATTCAGGCATTCCCTCATTTTTTTTGACAACGTAAATACACTAAATTCAAAAGGTACACATTTATATGCATAAATGCAATGTATATCTTTTGCAGGATATTCAGTGACCGCTTATTGGCTTGAGAATTATAGTTTATATTTACACTGAAACTATTTTGCATTTTAAAATGTAAACCACCAAGATTTATCAAAAATGATAAATCTTTCTATCTGGAGTAGCAAAATTATAAAAAAATATATAATAAAATGAAAAAGACTAAAAAGTTTAAATACATATATATATATATATATTCATATATATTGATAAAACTTTTCACTTGCTTAATAGGTAATGAATTAGAAGAAGATCTTGAAATTCTTGAAGAGGCTGCATTACAGGTACTGTCCAAAACTCTGTAAGGATAAATTTTGTTTCTTAGTGTGAAACAAAATTTTCGCAAAATCAGCCTTATACCTTCTTCTACACATTGGCAGTTACCGAGACAAATGACTCATAACTGCTCCCTTCATGAGAAGTGCCTGTGAGAGTCCTTGCTGTACTATCTGGTGGCTATTGTCTTGGGACTTAGACCAAAATAATATGAGAGAAAGAAGAGCAAATCAACTACCAGAGGGTACAGCAGAGGCTTTCAAAGGTGTGGACATTTAAATTGTATCTTCATAGTTTCAGTTTTCCACCTAGCACAAAGAGAAAAGGCATTTCACAAGGGAAGCTAAATATTGTGTTACAGATTTTGATAGGAAATAGTGAATGGGGGGGAGGTACAGTTAATGAGTTTGGGCTGTGATAGACCTGCATGTAACATTAAGCCGCAGAACCAGTGAACTGTAAGCAGTTGGGAGTGATTAGTTTGTGGCTGTGAACTGTTTTCTTACATTTGTGTTTGTGTAGCCATTAGTTAAGTAGCCCATTTGACATCATAATGGAAATACACATGTACTATTCTTCATTTGAAGTGCTCTTTGGGACATATTATGTTAATCTTCAATATTTTATTACTCAGAATTGTCAAGGGACTGTTACATTGCTCTCTTAACTTCAGTAGTATACATTTATTTAGCTATTTAAGTAGTAGTCACTACTAGGACAAGAACATCAGAATCTGTGGGCAACATTTTTCAAACTGTAATACCTGCTTAGTGCACTGCATACTGAGACTACCAATGCTAGATGAATTTTGCATGTTGAAAT
This sequence comes from Dasyprocta punctata, assembly GCA_004363535.1. Lineage (NCBI taxonomy): Eukaryota > Metazoa > Chordata > Mammalia > Rodentia > Dasyproctidae > Dasyprocta > Dasyprocta punctata. The sequence goes on from RJWM01023358.1 coordinate 24,361, forward strand.
GGCATGAAGGTAGGGAAACTAAATTGAGAGTCAGACACTCAGTTGGACTAGAGGTATCCAGAGTATAGGATTTTGTGAGTTTGTAGGATTATCTAGAAATGTTTTTATCCCTAGTTAGAGTTGACTTTTGTTTATTAGATTAAAAACTCTTTAAAAATGTTTTTTATTATCAGCAGTATGTTGTAAAACAAAGGGCATTTTGATAGCCAAAAAGAGAGATTGTATTGTTAGAACAAAGGACTCACCATATTATTGCTGTATTTTTCTAATTTCCTCATGTGTCATGCGTCAGAGAACATCAGGTGTGTATTTGGGGAGCACTGATTCAGATCATTCTCATATTTTGTGTTTGCTGTATATAGTTAGATTTATATAATATCTGCATGGCACTTTCTATTTATAACCTTTTTAATATTCTGTTTTTATAATTATCCTTTGTATTTTATAATAAAATACATTTTATAATGAAATTCAGAGAACTTACAATTTATCTAAACAATTGACCACTTGAGAAATAAAGGCTAGCACCCAAGACTAGATTTTCCCTTTGATTTTCTGAGATTAATCAAAGCAATAATAATGATAAAAATAAACATATATTTAATTTTCACTTTATCAAGTACTATTCTAAACATTTTGCATATTTTTAATTCATTTATTCACAAAGTCCTGTAAATTAGAGATTCTTGTATCTGTTAATAAATGACACTAAAGCACAGAAAATGAAATAACTTGTCTGGAATCACACAGCTAGTAAGTACCTGTGTTGGATTTTGATTTCTGGCAATTCGGCTACAAAGTTCGTGGTTTTTATCAATAATTTCTGATAATAGGGAGGCAGGGTGTTTGCAATAATGGTTAAAAAAAAAACCTTCTGGGGTATTAAAAAGTTACTGGTTGGCGTTTGTTTAGCAGTTTAAATTTTTATACTGTAGGATACAAAAATAAAAATTGAACAAACACCATTTAGTAAATACTGTGTCAAGCAGTATTCAAGTTTAGTAGAACCATTAAGGATCTGCTACATTATCATTTCAGACATTATTATGATACATAAGATGTCTTTGAGGCTACATACAAAGAAATCTTTATTGTGCTACTTTTCAAGGTAAAAAGGGTGTCACAAATTTCCTCTATTTTTGGCCTGCAGTTGTGGTGATCTAACCTGTATCTAGCACCTTGTATGTGTCAGACAATGTAGTGTTTTATATTTTTAATTTAAATGTTATAGTAACTATGTAGGAAAGGTGTGATTTGATCATCAATTTATACATTCTGTGTATTCACAGATGGTAACTTTTAGCTAAAGTTCGTAGCACATGGAAGTCTTCCTGAGCCAGGATTTGACTCTAAAGATAATAATTTTTGAAATTGCATAAAGTATAAAATGCAGAAGTTAACTGCCATATTAATTTGATACTTCTGGAATTGTAACTATTTTGTGTGAGAAATATTTTTGAAATTTATTATTTAATAATTTCTTAAAATAAAGTCCAAGGGCTGACTTTGTAGCTCAATGCTAGAGTGCTTGCCTAGCATGTGTAAGTCCCTGTCATCAAGCGTTAGCACTGAGGGGAAAAGTTTTCTCACATTTGAACATTTCGGGAATGTCTTTCCAAAATCATTAGGTCTGCTTACAAGATAAAAACTAACATTTCACTTTTATTTCTTTTTCTTAATTTCAACAAGACTTAGACTACTGAGGTTTATGTGTAGCCACAGTCAAGCTTATATCCACAAGTCAAGAACTTGATACCCATCTACCCAAGAGAGCAGACACTATTTGCTCAGAGCTACTAATAAAGATGCCCTTAAAAGAGGGAGACCTCCATAGTTGGCTACAGAAGGAGCTCTGTGAGGGTATAATACGTAGAAGGCTGGCATGCAAGATGGTGCACCATTTCATCTAGCATGAAGAACTCTGATAAGACACTGATTTGTAAGGGAAAGAAGAGACTATGAAAGTAGTATCTTGTATTTTCCCCTCCTTGACATCTCTACTTTTTGGGCTAAAAGATGGTACAGTGGAGCATGAGGGAAAAATGATTTTCCCAAGAAAGTCCAACTAAAATGTGTGCACTTAAAAAAACTTTGATGTAAAACTTTGTATAATGCTTTGAAATATAACAATAATGTTTTTTACCCAACAGGTGTGCAAGACTCATTCTGGTATACTTGGAAAGGGTTTAGCTCTTTCTCATTCACCTACTATATTAGAGGCACTTGAAGGAAACTTACCACTTCAAATCCAAAGCAATGAACAGTCCTTTCTGGATGATTTTATTGCTTGTGTCCCTGGATCAAGTGGTGGAAGGCTTGCAAGGTAATGTACCTTAAATAGTACAATTTCTTTCTCTTGGCATCTACATTGTTGAGGAGAAATGGACAGTGGAGTTCTCAAGTGTTAAAATTATTGCCTGAAATAATCTGGTTTACATGTTTTGAACTTGCTGAAGTATGAAATGGTAATATTTTAAAATATTGATTCTTTTGCTTCCATATCCTTTTTTCTTTTCAGAGTTAAAATACATGCTCCCCTTTATCATTTTACCATAAAAAATAAAAATTTAACTGGGAATGTACTTCAGTGAAATAGTACTTGTTTAGCATGTGTGAGGTATGAGGTTCAATCCTCAATATTAGGAAGGAAGGAAGAGAGGGAGCCAGGCAGGCAGGCAGGCAAGAGGTGAGGAGGGAGAAAACCCTTGACTTCTTGTGGTTTTAATTTTAGAGTTATAGGAATTACTGTTTAGTTTTTAAAAAACCAAACTAATGAGTGAACGAGAATGGAAAATCTCTTAAGTTCGTTTCACTGTTGTCTTTGTAGATGTTTTTATGTAATGTTTACTTACTGCTCATCTCACAGAACAACTTGAACGTAAATCATGAAGTAAATTCAGGAAGGGATATCACAAACTACAGAAAATTGGGAAATGTTACATAAAAGGGAAATAATGAGGAATATATAACAAACTGTGTGAAGAAAGTATGGCCAGTCTACTTTGAACCTTGCTGCTGTCAAGCAAGCAGAATACCATTTCTGTCCAGAGAAAGTACTGTTTTCTACTACTTTCAGGCTGGTGAAGGCAGGCCCTCTTCAGTAAGAATGAGTGTTCTCACCTCTGCAAGTTATGTATAACTTTAGTTTGTTTTCTCATACATCTTAAACTAGTCAGAGTTAAAACTTCAAATTTTCTGATTTTAAAATTATCTTCATATTACATACAAATACAGAAATCTCATGTTTTGGCATGTTCATTTATTTTATCATTAAGAGTACTCAACGGAAACCACTATCAGTGAATCAGAAATTAAGATACTGTTTTAATATTTTATTTGATACATGTTTTGTTAGACCTAGTTTCATATTAATAATTGAAGGTATTGATTAACATTGGCTTTTTTTTTGTTTTCATTACTTTCAGATGGCTTCAGCCAGATTCCTATGCCGATCCTCAGAAAACATCATTGATCCTGAATAAAGATGATATTCGTTGTGGCTGGCCTACCACCATAACTGTTCAAACAAAAGACCAGTATGGAGATGTGGTACATGTTCCTAATATGAAGGTAATTCTGAGTTAAAATGAGATATGTATTCATTGACCACTGTAACTGATAAAATTTTAGAAATGACAGGTGCTTAGAGTCCATTTGCTCTAGCTTCTTTGTCTGTATGTAATAGAGGACAATGAATAATTGATTAAATGATTTTTTATATTAATTAGTTCCCAAATTTCTAAGTTATATACTAGAAACCTGGAAACTAGGCTAAGTCAGAGGATAAGAAAGTACAGTATGAAGAGTGCTAGGCAAAAGCCTTTAATGTATGAAGATTGAATGATGCATGAAAAAAATACATTTTTAAATGATATATACAATTTTAAAGACAAGTACAAAGGTGCTGAACATATTTTCTTGTATTTATTGCTCATTTGTGCTTCATCTTTTGAGAAATATCTTCGTTTCCATTGCACATTTTTTAACTGGGTCTTTGTTTTCTGGGTTCTGAATTTCTGAGCTTATTATGTATTCCAAATAGGCATCTCTGATTCTTTAGGTTGTCTCTTCACTTTGTCTCCTTCACTGTGCAGAAGCATTTCAATTTAGTACAATCCACATGTTCATTCTTAGAATTCTTTCCTGTGTAATTAGGGCTGTGTTCCTTGCTTATGCCAATGTCTTCAAGTGTTTTGGCTATTTTATCTTCCAGTAGATTCAGCGTTTCTGTTTTTATATATAGGTATTTGATCCATTTTTATTTGATTTTAGTACAGGGAGAGAGAGAAGGATCTACACTGATTCTTCTGAATGTGGATAACTAATTTCCACACCACAATTTATTAAGAGGTTATCTTTTCTCCAGCATTTGTTATTAGCTCCTTTGTCAAAGATTGGCTGTCTAAAGGTATATGGGGTTGTTTCTATCTTCTGTTCTGTTCCATGCATTTACGTGTATATTTTTGTGCCAGTATTATTTTTCTTACTGCAGCTTTGTAGAGTAACCTGAAATCCAGCATTGTAATGCCTCTTATTTTGCTCTTTTTGCCCAGGATTGCTTCGATTATTCTGGATTTCTTTTGGTTCCATGTAAATTTAGCATGATTTTTGTAGTTCTGTGAAGAATACTGTTGATATATTGATAGGAATCACACTGAATCTGTATGTCGTTTTTGATAATATGGCCATTTTGACAATACTGATTGAAGAGTACATTAGAAAATGGAACAGTATTCCTTGTTCTTGGATAGGCAAAATCAGTATTGTCAAAATCTCTTTTTTCAGAGTTACTATAGTTTTCATTACCAGGATCATGAATGGGATTGTTTTCTTATTTTGTTTTGTTTTTTTCCCCAGTTCGTTCATTATTGGTATGCTGTTGATTTTTGTGTATTGATTTTGTATTCTGCCACATTGCTGAATTTTTTAGCTCTAAGAGAAAGCTGGTGGAGTTTTTGAGTTTTCTGTTAAAAGGATCATATCTACAAATAAAGATAGCTTGACTTTTTCCTTTCCTATTTATATTCCTTTTCTTTCTTTCTTTCTCTTTCCTGATTGCTCTGGCTAAAGTTTTGAGTACTATGTTGAGCAGGAATGGTGAGAGCAGAAATACTTGTCTTGTTCCTGATTTTAATAGGAATGCTTTCAGTTTTTTCCTATTTGATGAGGTGTTGGCTGTGATTTTTTCATAACTGTTTTTTATCAGTTTAAGGTAAGGTCCTTCCATATCTATTTTCAACCAAATAGTTTATCATGAATGAATATTAGATTTTGTCAAAGCTTTTTTTTTCTTCATCTATTGGTGATTTTTTTCATTCTTTTGTTTAAATGTTGTATTACATTTATTGTTTTACATATGTTGTACCATCTTTGCTTCTTTGGGATGTGGCCCACTTGGTTATGATGTATGATTTTTTAATGATGTCTTGTATTTTATTTACAGGTATCTTGTTAAGCATATATACGTATATGTATATGTATATGTGTATGTATGTGTATATAAAGGATATTGGCCTGTAGTTTTCTATTTTTTATTGAGTCCTTGTCCAGTTTGGTATCAGGGTAATGGTGGGTTTGACAGTGTTCTTCCATGTCAGTAAGAGCTCGAGAGGTATTGTTGTTAATTCTTTTCTTGAGTTGTGGTAAAGTTCAGTGGTGAATCTATTGAGTCCTGGGCTTTTCTTATTAGAAGTTTTACCACTACCTTGATTTCATTGCTTGTAATTGGTGTATTCAGGGTTTTTATATTTTTTTATTCAATTTTGTAAGTCATATACATATATCTAGGAGTTGATTCCTTTCTTCTAGAGTCTCTAACTTAATGAGCTATGTCTTTTTAAAGTAATGTCTTATAATCTTCTAGATCTAAGTGGTGTCTCCTGTGATTTTTCCCCTTTTATTTCTTATTGCATTGATATGGGTCCTTTTGTTTTGTTCTGTTTTGTTTAGTGGGGGAGTAAGTTTGGCTATGGACCTATCTAATTTATCCTTTCAAAGAACCAACTCTGATTCATCGATCCTTTGTATATTTTTAAGCCTCAGTTTCACTGATTTCTATTCTGATCTTTATAATTTCTTTCTGTATTTTTCTATTTGGGTTCCTCTTGACTTTTTCTAGGACACTGAGGTGCATCATTAGGTTATTTATTTAGTAATAATCTATTTTTCTAGTGTAGACACTCAAACCTATAAAACTGCTTTCAGATTTTGGTATATTATACTGCTAATGTCATTTGATTCTGGGAACTTTTTAATTTCTTCCTTAATTTCTTCTGTGATCCATTGATTATGCAGAAATGTATTGCTTAATCTCTCTGTGTTTTTATACTTTCTGTGTGGTTTTGCTTTTTGGTTATTTTGGGGGTTTTTTGCAGCTTATTTTTAGTTTCATTGTTATAATCTAATAATATGCAAGAGATTATTTCAGTTCTTCTGTATTTATTTGTCTTTAATTCATTCAGCTGTTTGCATCTTCTTTAAGCTCTTTGAACGTCTTATTAATGAAGCTTTTTCTGCTTATTTACATCCTTTTTGAGCTCATTGAACATTTATGTAGTAGCTCATTTATCTTATCTATTCGAACATTCTAACCAGTTGGTTTTTCAGTTCTTTACCTGAAACTTTCTCTACTTCATTCCCTGTGAGATCAGCTTTTTGGGAGTTACGAATTTTTTTAGACATTTTATTGTCTTCTTTTCTCATGATTCCTGGGTTTTTGTGTTGAATGTTGTAAGTTCTGCCATTCATAGTGCCAAATTGCTAGGAAAGATAGCTGTTGGTAATATCAGCATCCAAGAATCAATCAAATGGCAATGTATAATTTAGAGCTTGTTTTCTACTCCTCAGTAACCCAAGAATACAAAGGATCAGTAATGGTAGGGAAATGGAAAACTACTGGGAGATAGGAAAAGATAAAAGACAGAGGAATTTAAAAGAAGAAAAATTGAGAAAAACAGGAGAATAAAAAGAAAATCAGAAGTACTACTGTGTCATAAAGAATAGACTTGAGAAGGGAGATCTGATCCGCCTTCCGGGGATGGGGGCTCTGCCACCCCGGAGGAGAACCAGAACCGGACCGAACCGCAACGCGCCGGCACCACGCGGCACTGGCGCGCGGGCTCAGAATCAAGGACACCCCCCCCCCCCGGGTAAGCAAGCTGCTGGCTCTGAGGTCTGGCTAAATTGATGGCAACTAAGGTACATAAAGCAACTAGACACTAGTGTTTTTTCATAGATTATGCAGGCCTCTGAACGGCACCCTGAATGTCTCTTTGTATGATTACAGTAGGCAATGTTGCAGACACGGG